>PVJC01023190.1:12573-25073 GCA_004026665.1 Murina feae
AAAAAAAAAAAAAAAAAAAAAAAAAAAAAAAAAAAAAAAAAAAAAAAAAAAAAAAAAAAAAAAAGATATCCAGGAATAAACTTAACTAAGGAGGTAAAAGACCACTACTCAGAAAACTACAGGACATTGGAAAAAGAGATAGAGGAAGACATAAACACATGGAAGAGCATACTGTGATCATGGATTGGTAGAATCAACATCATTAAAATGTTCATACTACCTAAAGTAATCTACAGATTCAATGCACTCCCCATTAAAATACCAATGGCATATTTCACAGACCTAGAACAAACTCTCCAAAAATTCATCTGGAATAAAAAAAGACCCAGAATAACTGCAGCAATCCTGAGAAAGAAGAATAAAGTAGGAGGGATCTCAATACAAGCTATCAAGCTGTATTACAAAGCCACTGTTCTCAAAACTGCCTGGTACTGGCACAAGAACAGACGTATAGACCCATGGAATAGAATAGAGAACCCAGAAATCAACATAAACCACTATGTTCAATTAGTATCTGACAAAGGAGGCAAAAGCATGCAATGGAGTCAAGACAGTCTCTTCAATAAATGGTGTTGGGAAAATTGGACAGATACATGCAAAAAAAATGAAACTAGACCACCAACTTACACCATACACAAAAATAAACTCAAAATGAATAAAGGGCTTAAATGTAAGACAGGAAACCATAAAAATTCTAGGAGACACCATAGGCAGTAAAATAGCAGACATTTGTTATAGCAATATATTTATCAGTACAGCTCCTAAGGCAATGGAAACTAAGAAGAAAATAAACCAATGGGACTACATCAAAATAAAAAGCTTCTGCCCTAACTGGTTTGACTCAGTGGATAGAGCATCAGCCTGTGGACTGAAGGGTCCCAGGTTCGATTCCGGTTGAGATCATGTACCTTGGTTGCGGGCACATGCCCAGTAAGAGGTGTGCAGGAGATAGCTTATCAATGTTTCTCATCGATGTTTATAACTCTCTATCCCTCTCCTTTCCTCTCTGTAAAAAATCAGTAGAATATATTTTTAAAAAAATAAATAAAAAGCTTCTATACAGCAAAAGAAACCATCAACAAAACAGCAAGAACAGCAACTGCATGGGAGAATATATTTGTCAGTGTTATCTCTGATAAGGGTCTAATCTCCAACATTTGTAGGGAACTCATACAACTTAACAAAAGGAAGATAAACTACCCAATCAAAAAATGGACAATGGACCTAAATACTTTTCTAAAGAGGACATAAGGAAGGCCAAGAGACATATGATAACATGCTCAGTCACTAATCATCTGAGAGATGCAAATCAAAACAACAATGAGGTACCATCCTATACCTGTCAGATGGCTATCATCAACAAATCAACAAATGACAAGTGCTGGCCAGGATGCGAAGAAAAAGAAACCCTTGTGCAATGCTGGTGGGAATGCAGACTGGTGCAGCCACTGTGGAGAACAGTATTGTGTTTCCTGAAAACTCTAAAAATGGAACTCCCATTTGACCCAGTGATCCCACTTCTAGGAATATATCCCAAGAAACTAGAAACAACAATCAGAAAGGATGTTTGGACCCCTATGTTCATAGCAGCACAATTTACAATAGCTAAGATTTGGAAACAGCCTAAGTGCACATCAGCAGATGAGTGGATTAAAAAACTGTGGTACATCTGCACAGTGGAATACTGTGCTGCTATAAGAAGGAAGGAACTCCTACCATTTGCAACAGCATGGATGGAGCTGGAGAGCATTATGCTAAGCTAAATAAGTAAGTCAGAGAAAGATAAATATCACATGATCTCACTCATTTGTGGATTATAATGAACAACATAAACTGATGAACAAAAAGAGATCTAAATACAGAGAAACATTGATCAGATGCTCAAACCTCAGAAGGAAGGTAGGGGAGGGAGGGAGAGGGAGACATCGACCAAAGGACTTGTATGCATGCATATAAGCATAACCAATGGACACAGACACCAGGAGGGTGAGGGCATGAGCAGGAGTAGGGGAGGGGCAATGGGGGATAAGGACACATATGTAATACCTTAATCAATAAAGAAAAAAAATAAGCATTCCCCTGAAAGAGTCCTGCTGATTCTGGAGATTAAGGAAGAACTTCCTGTTGGCAATTAATTACTTGCATGCAACACTTCAATTTAAAATGAGTCTTTCTAATTTTGGAATAAATAAAACCCACTAAACTGTGAAAGTAAAATGAAACTAAATGTTGATGACCATATTGCCAACCTTGTCTATGCATTTAAACATGTTTCTTTTGGAATCTTAGTGCTAATGGTGCTAGGAACACAGTCTGTATAGCTAAGAGGATTCAGCTCAGTCTGAGAGCTCACACTGTTCTCTTTAAACATGCTCACCATGTGGATTGCCAGGGGAACCAAGTTAGAACTGGGATGGGGCTGAGCAAGTCTATTGTCAATACCCAGGCTTGGTCCATGCTGTCCTTTTCTAAACCCAAAGACAAGCAGCAGCATTTGCTTCTTCATCAGGTGAATTCTCTTTGGGACTTTAGGGCTTCTGAAGCCAGGGGAATCTGTGAGGAGCAGAGGGCACACCAGAAAACCTGACAGTGCATATTCATTCTATAAATCTTAACTATTTGGTATAACACTCATTTGTGCATTCTTATCCCCATTAATCAGATGCTCTTAGAAAGCCAAGCTTGTCTGGGTTGTTTCCAGGCCTGCACACAAGTGTTACTTACAAAAATTTTTCCATCTACTAACTCCTACCCATGCTGCAGCTTTAAAGCCTTTTATGAACATTTTAGGTAGAATACATTATCCCATCTGAATTTTCTCACCTTCAAGTGGGGCTCAATAGCAAACATTATGCTCTAATTTTTCTGGTAGCAATCTTGGTCTGTTTTTCCGGCTTGTTGTCTGGGCTTTGGGCCTGTGCTAGGTGAGGATGCTTCAGTTCTTTTCCTACACTGTGCTCTGAGACTTCCCACACAACCTTGCCCGTACCCACAGGATTTTTATAAAAAGCCTCAGCAGCTGGTTACTGGTCAACTAAGGAAAAGACTTTGGGTCTTGCCTTTCTTTCTTCAGCTCCTACTTACCCAAAGTTTCAGATTCTCCGGTAACACCATCATAAGTTGACCTTTTTTTTCTTTCCCTCTTTAGACTATATGACTGAACTCCAGCCTCTTCTCCAGGGCCAATTCAGAAATGCCACAGGCTGTGGTAACCACAGATATATCAGTGTTTTAGTCTGCACAGCCCTAAAGCACCCACTCCAGAACTCTCATACGGTATAGTGTGACCCAATTTGTGGAAAGAGGTTGGACACTTTTTGTCCACTCCCTACCATGGCCTGGGGCTTTTCTGGGGCCACTGGAGTCTACCTAACACTAAGCCCAACCCTGGCCTGACCATCAGCTGGAACATGGCTCTTTCTTCTTCAGAACACATGCAGCTCTTTGCTTGTCCTCAGTGCTTTAAGTCCAGTTTGTATAAGAGTTACGTGGCTCAATATCCTTCACTCTCTAACAGAGCATCATCTCTTCATGAGTTGATAAAACCCTGGTCCCCCTTTAGACTAAATAGTGTCTATCATATTTAAGGATTCAACAGTTTCTGAAATGAATTAATTCTTTTGTGGCTACCCATCGTGGCACAACTCTCAGAGAGAATAAACAGCAAAGAGGCAGAAAGGGAGAATAGAGAATCCACTTGGAAACAGCACTTAAAATGCTTCTTGAATATGCAGTGTTTTGGATTTATATTATAAAGCCTCTTCTTAGAAGTTTGCCTTGGTTAATATCATTGACTTAATTAATATTTAACCATCCAATTTCTTTGTAGTCACCACTAATAAAAAGTATTCTAAAATTTTCAACTTTATAAAGATGATGTATAGCCCTCCCTATGGGATGAACAGTGAATATTTGAACCATAATATAATCTTCCACAAGCTTCCTCCAGGCTCCCTCATACCACATTTCTCCCAAAAGAACCAAGTTAATTTTGCATTTTAATCATGGTCTTTTAATTGTAAGCCCATCCTCTGTAGTACCCATAGAGTGGATTCAGGACAAGCCCTCGGGTATCTTGTGTCAGAGAGATTTCCTGGTGTCAGAGAGATTTCTTGACCTATATCAAAAACCCCCTTGGATCTGTGGCATCAGGAAGATAACTCATTTAGGAGAGGCCTCTCCATAATAATGGCCTTTTTCTAGTGTAAGCAGAACAGAGTTCTCCTTGCCTTCCAGAGGTTCTCTACATTCAGTAAGCCTGGACATGAGCAAACCTGATGTATATTTTAAACCATAGTCATTAGCATTTTTTGGATTTATATATTTGCTGTTACCTTCATCATGTGCTATTGCACCTGTTTAGTTTCTCTTTTATGTTCACATAACATTCTACATTCTCCTTCTTAACCACAATCTCTCTTAAAATTGCTTTTACAATCTCGCTTATAATTGCTCTCTCCTCTGACTTCTTCACAGGTAGCCACGTCTAAGCCTTTCCCTTCTATGCCCAATTGTGTCCATCCTGTTGCTTTACATTAACCATATCATGATATCCTAGGCCACTTCTTTTGGAGCTGGAATGTTGATTTCCTGATTTAGGATACATTTATGAAACCCATTCTATTATGCATTCTATGCATCAGCTTTCCAAGACCCCCCTTTAACTCATTTTATTCCTTACTCTTATTCCTATAGAATCCTGAATTTCCATCATTATGAAAACAGGTCACATAATCTTCAGTCTCATAAAACTGGAGCCAAATTTCAGGTGGTGGTGAGATTGGGAAGAACCTGGAACCTCCTTCTAGGTGTCCCCTAGAGCAGCAGTTTTCAACTGGTGGTTCGTGAACCCTTTGGGGGACGAACAACAGGGGTCTCCTAAAAACATCCTGCATATCAGATATTTACATTATGATTCATAACAGCAACAAAATTACAGTTATGAAGTAATGATAAAAATAATTTTATGGTTGGGGGGTCACTACAACATGAGGAACCATATTAAAGGGTCGTGGCATTAGGAAGGTTGAGTACCACTGCCCTAGAGAGAGACTGCTGAATATTTTCAGCAGGGAGAAGCTTTTTATGCAAGCAGAAAAATGTCTATAGGCCACTGGCCAGCACCATGCAGCTGATACCACTCATTGCCATCCCATGATGTGTCTGCCCTTTGGAGAAAGGGGATAACCAGAGGCACTTTGCTAATGTTAAAGTCAAGCCAAGAAAAAGTGCAATTATATTTAATGTAAGAAAATGGTTATCTTATAGCACAGTGGGTATGATATGCTCACTGATCTGTTTTCTTTACCTACCTGTCAAAACTATAGTTTGAAGATTCATATCAAACTTATTTTAGTTTGCAAAGAAAGGCTGTTGCCATGGGTTTTAGGAGAAAAAACATTGTGTTGCTGACTGCTAATTGGAAGACAGCTTGTTTGGTATGGATTTCCCAGGGATAGGGATGGCAGCAAAGAGACTAAACGGCACCCTCCCTTCCAACAAGAAACAGTTTTCTCATCTGCAACCTAGAGAAAATATCTATGTCATATGGTTACTTTTGAGGATGTAACAGGAGAATGCATGTACGGTGCTTCACATAGAGCATGGCACCTAGAATGTTATAAAAAATGTTAATTTGCATTGTTTTTGTTAAAGGCATTCCCTGACCAGTTTTTGAAAGTGTAATCATCACTATGCTTTGTATGCCAAGATGATGGTTTGGAAAATCCTTAAGTAAGTGTACAATTAGCATTACTTCTCCAGAACTGGGATTGTGATTCTTCACCTCAATTCTAGATGCCTTCCTCAAGTCACTGTATATATTAATCATTGAAGTGGTTGCCAGAAAATTGAGTAAAGTTAAACTCCTATATGGCCCAAATTATAATTCTGTAATAGCTCCTATTTGTTGAGTGCATGTCTAGGCACCTAGCATCATTCATGGTTTCTAATATACATGATCTCATTTTCATTTAATCCACAAAACAACTTTAAATGAAGGTACTTCATTAGCACCATTTTACACTCTAGGAAAATGAAACACAGAAAGGGTAAGCACTTGTCTAGTACTACCTGGTAATATAGTAAGCGGCAGACTGAGAAAATCCTGTCTGGGTTAAAGCCTGAGCTGTAACATACCATATTTAAGACTATTGTACTGTTAGTAATGATTATATAAATATTCTTTTATTCCTTATTTTTTATATTTCTCTAGGGGACTTATGTCTATTATCACTTCAAATAAAAGACTGAAAATCTATTTTAATATAAAATGATTATAAGTAAAATTTTCTCATATACTTAAAGATTTATCAAAGTAAATTATTTTAATTTTATTAAAATTCCTTGCTCAGAATTAAAGTGCTCAATTTATAGTACTTCATAAATTACTTTGATACATTTAGCTATCTCTTTTTTAGCATCTTTTTAAATTTTTCATTTCAGAGCAGAGAACACTGACAAAGATGAGAATTCAAAATAAAATGAATGCATACAGAAGTCTGTATGCAGCTCTAAGATTTCCTAATGTCTCACCATTTTAATTCCTATCACATGAATACAAGCTTGGACTTAAATATTATGATTTCACCTTGAATCATACATTTAATGATTATTTTATGCCTTTCTTAATTTGTTTCCATTTCCTCTTTCACAACAGCCATGGTTTTACTGACACTAGTGACAACTAATCATGAGACGAGAGTTGATGTTATTTTATAGTTTGCATGAACATGTGAGTGTTGTGGTAGTATTAGCAATGTACGCATGTACCAGATTTAGTAATTTTGGGTTGCTTAACTATTATCCTAGGTTTGTTTTGAGGCCTAAATAAGATAAGTTACGTGAAAGTGCTAAGCACAGTGTCTGATTTAGTCTGTTCCTCCATCCCTCCTTGCCCAAGCAACCATTCAATTGCCTCTGTTACTATAAATTAGTGTACATTTTCTAGCATTTTATACAAATGGAATAATATAATAGGTGGTTTTTTGTGCCTGACTTATTTCAATTAGCATAATTTTTTCAAGTTTCATCCATATTGTAGCAAATATTAGGTCATTCCTTTTTATGACTGAACTAGAGGTCTGGTGCACAAAATTCGTGCATGGGAGGTGTGGTTTCCTCAGCCTGGCCTTCACTGTCTCCAATCTGGGACTCTTGGGGGATGTCTGACTACCACAGGGATCAGTAGTTAGACATCCCTCTCACAATATGAGACTGCTGCTCCCAACTGCTTGGGCAAAAAGGGATGGAGGAACAGATTACAAAGGAGTAGGAAGAAACTTCTGTAGGTGATGGATTTGTTCACTATCTTGAGTATAGTCATGGTTTCACAATTGTATACATATGTTAAAACTTATGAAATTGCACAATTTATAATTTACAGTTCATTGTATATTTATTATGTATCAATAAAATTACTTTTACAAATGGGATAGTACCACTTATATCCTAGGGTTGTTTTGAGGCTTAAATAAGTTATGTGAAAGGCCTGCCTACCTGCCTTATGGACCCTAACCCTTCTGCCCCAACTGCCCTCCCCTGCCAGCCTGATTGCCTCTAACTGCCTCTGCCTGCCTGATCATCCCTCCCCTAACTGCCCTCCCCTGCAGGCCTGATTTTGCCCCCAACTGCCTTCCCCTGCTGGCCTGGTTGTCTCCAACTGCCCATCCCTGCTGACCTGATATCACCCCCAACTGCCCTCCCTTGCCAATTGATATCCCCTAATTGCCTCTGCCTCGGCCCCCACCACCAAGGTTTTGTCTGGAAGGAAGTCGGACATCTGGAAGATGGCCAGTCTAATCAGCATATTACCCTTTTATTAGTATAGAAAGATTATGTAGGATAGGATTGCTTAAATGGGGGAGAGGCTTTTTCAATAGGAAGAGATGCTCTTGATAGACAAAAACACATAATCCCTATATCTAGACTGATAGCCAGCTATATGCACTATACTGTCAAACTGGTCATTAAAAAATTGAATCACTTTCTTACACCAAACAAGTTTTGCCCTTAAACCCCTCCTTAGCCCCCACCTTAGGTTCTGCCTTTTCAGTTCACCCAGAGTAGGTTCTGATTGGTTGGTTTCTATGCCAGTCAGTGTCAAAAGCCTCGCCTCCTAGGTAGCTATTGGCTCCTTGCACTTCACCCAGACTCAGTTCTGATTGGTTAGTTTCTATTCCAGTTAAAAGTGTCAAAAGCTCCGCTTCCTAGGGAGCCATTAGCTCCTCACAATTCACCCAGATTTGGTTCTGATTGGTTGGTTTCTATGCCAGTCAGCATCTCCAGGCCTATCTCTGGGCCTGATCATAGAGGCAGGGCTGATCAGCAACTACACTAGACTGCTGGCCAATGGGATGAACTGTTGACCTCTGGGAGAGAGAGAGAGGCTTGGCTGCTGGCGAGGCCCAAAGAGAGAAGCAGTGTCTAATCATCCTGGTTCTCTGACACCCTGCTTCTCTCTCTGGGCCTCGCCAGCAGCTGCTGCCACTGCTGATCAGCCCCACCTCTCTCTCTTTTCCAGAGGTCAGCAGTTCAGCCTGCTCACCTGCTGCATGTGCAGCTTGGCATATTGTCAAGCCTTTGGTTGTTTTGGATGTTATGGACACTGGCTCTTTATGTACATACTAGGGGCCTGGTGCACAAAAATTTGTGCACTCGGGGGGTCTCTCAGTCCGGCCTGTGCCCTCTCACAGTCTGGGATCCCTCAGGGGATGTCCACCTGCTGGCGTGTCTGGCCAGCCTGGGTGAGGGGCTGATGGCTGTTTGCAGGCTGGCCAAGCCCCCCAATGTGAACCCTCACCCCATTGGGGCGTGGCAAGCCTGGGTGATGAGCTGAGGGCTGTTTTCAGGCTGTCCACAGTCCCTTCAGGTTTTGAGTCCCTACTGGGGTACCTGGCCAGCCTGGGTGGGGGGCTGAGGGCCGTTTTCAGGCTTTCAGGCTGCCCACAGTTCCCATTGACCCAAGGTCCCAGCGAGGCTGGCTGGAATCAGGTTTCTGGGGTTTATTTATCTTCTATAATTGAAAGTTTGTTACCTTGAGCGGAGGCCTAGGCAGGCATTGGAACCCTCCTGTTTGCTTCAGCTCTGTGGCTTCTATAATTGAAACATTGTTGCTTGAGCAGAGGCCCACCAGCCTACAGGCAGTTGCAATGGAAGTCTCCTGCTTGTTCCAGCTCCTTGGCTGCCGACCACCATCTTAGCTGGACTAATTTGCATACAACCGCTCTGATTGGTTGGTGGGCATGGCTTGGGTATCTTGGAGCAATGGTCAATTTGCATATTACTCTTTTATTAAATTAGATACTAGGGGACCCTTGCACAAAAATTTGTGCATTTGGGGGGGGGTCCCTCATCCCGGCCTGTGCCCTCTTGCTGTCTGGGGCCCCTTGGGGGATGTCCACCTGCTGGCATGCCTGGACAGCCTGGGTGAGGGGCTGATAGCTGTTTGCAGGCTGGCCAAGCCCCATAATGGGGACCCTCACCCCATGGGGGTGTGGCCAGCCTGGGTGAGGGCATCAGGGCTGTTTTCAGGCTACCCACAGTCCTTTCAGGGTTCAGGTTCCTACCAGGGTGCCTGACCAGCCTGGTTGAGGGGCTGAGGGTCATTTTCAGGCTGGCCACATCCCCTTCAGGGTTTGGGCCCTACTGCAATGCCTGGCCAGCCTGGGTGGGGGCTGAGGGGTGTTTGCAGGCTGGCCACAACTCCCATTGACCCAAGGTCCCAGCGATGCTGGGCTAGAAGCAGATTTTTGGGGTTTATTTATCTTCTATAATTGAAACTTTGTTGCCTTGAGCAGAGGCCTAGTCAAGCAACAAAGCCTCCTGTTTGCTTCAGCTCTGTGGTTTCTATAATTGAAACATTATTGCCTTGAGCAGAGGCCCAGCTGGCCTAGGCAGGCAATTTCACCTCCATTGCTGGTACAATGGAAGTCTCCTGTTTGCTCTAGCTCTGACTTAGAGAATGGAGGAAATTTATTTAAGGCTACACTACATGGTGTCAAGTCCAAATTTCCCAGAGTATATAATTTCAAAAATCCAAGTGAAGTGATGGCAAACTCTTTCAGGATAGAGATGCTTCTTAGACTTATTTAATTTATAGCATGGATAGCTCTTTTTTAAAAAATATATTTTATTGACTTTTTACAGAGAGGAAGGGAGAGAGATAGAGAGTTAGAAACATCAACAAGAGAGAAACATTGATCAGCTGCCTCCTGAACACTCTCTACTGGGGATGTGCCCAAAACCAAGGTACATGCCCTTGACCGGAATTGAACCCAGGACCCTTGAGTCTGCAGGCTGACGCTCTATCCACTGAGCCAAACCAGTTAGGGCAGCATGGGTAGCTCTTAAGAAAATTGCTTACTTAGCTCATAGCCCAGCTCCACCACTTACTGTTTATATAGTGACACTAAGATTCTTAATCTCTCAATTCTTCAATTTCTCACATGTAGAAATGGCAATAATGATAGCTACCTGATAAGATTGGTGATTAAATATATTCAAAGTTATAAAATACCTTGCCAAATCCCTGGACCATATAAATAGTTAATAAATACTGGTTATTATTATTATTATTATTATTATTATTATTGTTACTATTGCTGTTGTTGCTATAGTTTGTACCTAGAGTAAACCATGATAGATGTAAAATCAACCCTCCTTAAATAATCACTCCAACAGTCTTTAAGATATATGAATGGCATCTATTTATAGGAGGGAAACCTGATTCATGTCTCAAAATATGTGGCACTGTGCATATAGAAATGAACAAGGGGCTTTTCTGCTTGTGAGACTCTCAGTCTAGTATAGTAGTTCTCAGCTGTTTGGAGCTTTGAGCATTTGATGGAAGTTATGGACCTTCTCTCTAGGAAAATTCACATGTATAAAGCACTCTGTAACTCATTTCAATTATGGCATGAGAACTAACATTTAGTATACACCTCATCTCTGAGAGACTTTCTGTTAGACACTTTACATCCAGGGGCTCATTTAATTTTCATACCTCTAAAAGAGAGAAACCATCACTTCATTCATAGGGGAGAAAACTGACGTTCACGGAAGGAAGTGTTTTCTCAAGTTACATGGTAGTGGTAATGCTTGCTGTTTTCCAAAGCCATTTTTCCTCTGCTACCTTTTCCACTTATTTTTAAACTATAATAACCTTTAAAGGTGAAATTGCTTCAAAAATCCTTCTATGATTTGACAGTCTATATGTAAGCATTTTAGCATAATTGGAGAAGTCAAGTGGGCAGCAATTTTAGCTTGCTATAGTAAAAGCCAGTAAGCCATCTACTTATGATTCTGTCGCCAAAGTTTCTCTGCTTTCTTTCCTCTTGATAACACAGGAGGGTGTCATTTTAAAGGATGCCAAACCCAACATGGTTCTTGTACCTAACTTGCAACATTAATTATTGGCTGGTTGAACAATATGCATCCATTGTATAAATGAGCCCATTCATTTTGACACTTACATTGTCTTCAAATCACAATGTGCTCAAATCACTCTACTCGAATACAAGGCAGTTTCATAACGTGCTTGTTATTAATTGGAGGGTGAAAAGAGTGTTTTGCACTTTCAGACCTCTAATCCAATTTGCTATACACTGCACTCATAATAACTTTTTAAGCAGAAGAGGACATAATCTACCACTTTCCAGAGTGGACTTTAAATTCCACTGCTGAGTACACCTCATTGGGCGGAACCTAAAAGGAGATCCTTGTTGTGTCAAGGGCTGGATTCCAAAACACAAAGGGTATCCCTTCAGTGCCTGTTGTTCTTCAAAGCTCAGTGGAAAGACCTGGCAACAGTCTCAGTGTGGTATTGTGTCAGGTGGGAAAAGAGGGCAAGGTTGGTGGAGATATGTTAAAACCTACCTGTACCTTCTAGACTCAGATAAGGCTTTCCCTGGGCTCAGATGCCAGATTCCTTTTATCTGTATTTTCTAAGATGTGTGAATTGGAGGGAAAGATACAAGAGCTGGCATATGCATTCAATAATTATATTAATCACAAGAGAAAACACATTCTGAGCTCCATTTCACTGTTTTTAATTCCCTTTGCCCCTGTGCCAGAGGGATACCATTTTCAGGACCAGCCATCCTCCTTCCTCTTCACACACAGAAAGTAAAAGGGATAATTATCCTCCAAGAACACCTTAATTGCTCCAATTAACCTGACAACTTTTTGCATTCAAAGCCAGGCAGAGAAGAGGATTTAAAGTGATCAAACACAATTTTCTGGGCAGTGCATAAGTAATAGACAAGGCAGAGCATTTATAAAGGATGGACTCTGAAATGACATAGGCTTACACTTAGGGACTTTTCTACTATCATTACTGAAAAAAAACACCACAACATTTTAAGAGCTTTTAATCCTACCATCACTACACCTTTTTAAACAATATATTACATAACCACAATTATCTGTGCTCATTTAAACTGTCTGTAGAAGCCTTCTGAGAGTGAGAGTGTTTAACTGCTTTCTTAGGCAGGCAAGCCTGG
>PVJC01023191.1:0-26660 GCA_004026665.1 Murina feae
GGAAACACCCGAGTGACCCGGCGGTCACGGGAGCTCGGCTCCGACGTGACACATAACGACGCAGCAGAGCGCGCAGCTGACCGGTTCCTGCGGGGTCCCCGCGCCCACTGCCACTCCTGGTTGATCACCTACTGACAAGGGCGCAACGCCCTCCCCCATAGGCCATCCCTCACTCGCCCGGCGGGGGGACTCTCTCCACCCTGGACGCCACACGATAGAATTTAACCAACAGCCGCCACCGCGCGTGGGGCACACGCGTGTGGACTGGAGCCGGCACCCGCGGGCGCTTGCTGCTGCGGACTGAGCGTCTCTGCCCCCAAATTCATTGTTGATCCTGAGGCCCCTGGTGTTGGCATTAGGAGACGGGGCCCCTGGGCGGTGGTTAGTGTCAGGAAAGACGCCGAGGCTCCCTTGCGGCTCCCGTCACCTGGGGGTCCAGAGAGCAGGTGGCCGTCTGAACCAGGAGTCCTTCGCCAAACACCGAACCTGCCGGCACCTCGACCTCAACCTTCCCGCCTCCAGGGCCGCGAGGAGGAAACTCCTGTGCTCTGTGTTACAGCAGCCCGGACGGGCTCAGACCCTCGTGTCGCAGACACACGCACACACCCCGCAACCCACAGGCACTGGGAGCCGTGCGTCGACCCGACTCGAGGGCAAGGAGTCGTTATCTGAGCATCTGCGAGCCGTGGGCCTCCCACACTCCAGGCCCCAGAGAGGGCGGAGCCGCGTGTCCGCAGCGACCACTCTGCCCGGAGGCCCCGGTGCTGGGGAATGAACGGGTGAGACTCTCGGGCACAGGCACAGGCACAGGCACAGCATGGCCAGGCCCCGGGGGCGGCCACAGGGCATCCAGAAAGCCTCTCACACACATCTCAGTGCCCTCGGCCATGCCTGTCAACCAGACGGGCTGTGAGGGGAACGGAGGCTCCGAAGGGCTGAGAGAGAGGGGGGCTTGGATTCATCTTTCTGGATTCTAACTTCTTCCTTCTCTCTCCTACGTCAAGGGGCCCCCAGCAGATGCAGACGCGCCCACACGGCCTGAGAGGTGAGCAGCCGTGTGTCTCACACCGAGGGAGATAGCGTCTGTCCACACCCACCGTGACCCACACGCACTCACGGCCAACTCCGGGCGGGGCGCACGGGCTCCGGGCAGGAAGCCGGTCCGTGGGCTGGAGGGTCAGGGCTGCAGCCTGAGCTTTACTTCTCCGCACAGGCAGCCCACGGGCACCCCAAACCCCTCAGGAAAAGCCACAGCCTTGATCTGGGCTCCCTCCACAGTGCTGTCCATCACAGGTCACACCTCCCACATGCAGGGGGCTGGCGGGGACACTGCTGGGGAGACACTCAACCTCCCCTGGCCTGAGTCTGCTGGGCGACAAGGTGGTCTCCTCTCCCCTCAGGACCCGTCCTGCTCCCACGTGTTAGATGACCCCCCCTCCAATCCCAGTCAGGGCAGCGGAAGATGTCCCTGTTCTTGGACCAACTTCTGAAAACCTGAACGTCTAAACCTGAGTCCAGCCCTAGGTGACACCATCCCCTCCCTGATGGGGCGTTTCCCTTCCCTCTACATCTTCGCAGACGGTCCGTGAAGGACGCGGCACCACCCATTTTGCAAATGAGGAACCGAGGCCCGAGACAGCGAGGCTCCTTGACTTGGGTTCAGAGCCGACAGGTCCAAGTCAGTTCAGAGCTCTTCGCAGGACACCGAACTGAGATGGTGTCCCTGAGCCCTGCTCGCTCTCTAGAGATGGAGAAACTGGGGCCCAGGGAGGCCCGCAACCTAGAGGCCATATTGGGACTGGACTCAGGGTCTGCCTTCTAGACCTACACTCCTCTCAGAACCCCAAGGAACCGATCCACTGCCCCAGCCCCTAAGGAGAGAGTATCGTTCAACTAACCTGGGGTCACGGAGTCACTCCTGTCCCTCGGACCAGAGGGCTCTGGGTGGGATGGCTGAGAGCACCGCCCTGTCTGCAGAAGGTGTTTATCCAGTGAGGGGTGGTGGGCACAACCCCCCCAGGGAGAGGATGCCGCTGCTACTGCTGCTGCCGCCACCAATCTCCCGAGTGTCTCAGAGATGTTTGGCCACGGTCATATATAGCTGAGCTCCCGGGCCAATCTGGGGGCCGCCCACTACGCCACCCTGTCCCTCCGTCCCAGGGAGCTTCCCGCTCCGTGGAGATAGGAGGCTTACCTCAGCCACCCTGGAAAACAGTTTCGCCCGACAACTTCCTCATTACACTCCAACCCAACCAGAAACCAGCGCTCAGAACACAGCCCTGCCTGGCCAGAGGCCAAGCCTCGGAGAGGAAAACAAGTGCCTATGGGAAGCAGAGGTCACGGGGAAGCAGGCCGTGGTCCTGTCACCTCCACACCCCCCTCCGAAGCGCCCCAGAGAAGGAAGGATCTGGAGAGAAAGGTCGCTGAACGGAACACATGCATTCTTTGACCTGGAGATGAAACTCAGAAGGAGCTGATGAGGAGCAACTTTCCCAAACCCACTCTCCTAAAAATCAACAGGAACACTGTCCTCCAGTGAGGATCAACCAAAAACCGCTGCCTCCTCTTGTTTGTGTGATAAAAATACGTCATCTACGTACTATATTTGAAAGAAAAGGAGAAAATGCACCAGAGCCAGGCTCTTTCTAAGTCCCGTCATGGCTCTTGGGCTGATACCTCCTGGGCCACTGGGCACCTTCTCTCACCGGGCAGCGGGGCCGCCTGGCCTGGCCTGTCCTCCGCGCCTGCCAAAGCCCAAGCCTGGCCGGGATCTGTGCAGACACACGTGGCCCGTGGCCGGGGCCGGCGGCGTGATGTGTGCGGCCCGGAGCCAAACGCGAGGAAGGGCCCCTTTCAGAAGGTGCGAAGGCTCTCAGGGCAGCGGCGGCCCAAACCAGGCGCAGGCCCTGCTGAGGGCGCCCGCGGCCTGGACGACTCCAACCCGGCCCACGGGAACGGCCGCGGAAGGCGAGAGGAGGACGGAAGAACGCCTTTTTTTAAATGTTCACTCGAGCATGACATGAAAGCGCACAGATCGAAGCACACAGCCTGACGGACTCCCAGGAGGGAACATACATGAGCCGTGTCCCCGGCGCCCGCGCACCGCAGGCCCAGCGCTCCTGGCAGCCGCTCTCCTGGCTTCCGAACGCGGGATTCTTGTCCCCGTTTCGGGTTGTAGACAGAGGGGAATCGGCCGTTTATTCTATGTCTTCTGCCCGCCCCCCCACACACATTGTATTTTATGTTTATGAGATCCGCCACGCGGCTGTGTGGTGCTGTCCCTGTAAATTCTCAGACTGTCAATACCAACCGCAGGAGGGGATGTGGGGGGACAGAACGCACCCCGCTAATAGGCGCAGACACGCTGCAAAATGGAGGGGCAGCATCTGCTGAGGCTGAGCAGACACCCACCCTGAGCCAGCGTTTCACTCCTGGATGCACTCAGCACGGAAACGCACACGCACGCCCCCAAAACAACGTTTATGGGAGCCCCAAACCCAGATGCCGGAAACTCCTCAAATGGCCAGTAACGCTGAGCCAAGGGTGGGATGCTCACAAAAGGCAGAAGTCTTTTCCCTGAGAGCCTGTTTGTTTGTTTGTTTGTTTGTTTATTTTTTAAATTTTATTGATTTTTTTACAGAGAGGAAGGGAGAGGGATAGAGAGTGAGAAACATCGATGAGAGAGAAACATTGACCAGCTGCCTCCTGCACACCCCCCACTGGGGATGTGCCCGCAACCAAGGTACATGCCCTTGACCGGAATCGAACCCAGGACCCCTCAGTCCGCAGGCCGACGCTCTATCCACCGAGCCAAGCCGGCCAGGGCTGTATGTTTGTTTAGAAAGACTGTTTACTCTCTTGTGGGACCTGGGTGTGCAACATGGGGACATAGAGGATAAACTTGGCCTTGAGTGAACATGAAGGCATTGGCCTAAGAGAAGGTCCCTCCTCAGGAGCCATGGGTGGGCACTTGTCAGGGATGTATTTAAGGGGGAGGATTTGCACAGGAGACACTCACCCCTCTGAGGTCGGAGCCCCCTTTCCCAGAAGTCTGCCTCCATTCCAACAAGACCATTTGCATCATGGAATTAGCTCACCTCTCCGGTGACTCCCAAGAGCAAAGAGCAAGTGGCAGAAGCGGCCGCCTTCCCAGGGCCACACCCTCTGCTTGGAATCGAGCTGGCGACCGGGCTTCCCACCCGCTGGGCCGCCTGGAGAGCCCTCTGGCCAGAGGGCGTCTCAGGGAGTCTGGCTCCCGCGCCAGATGACTGAATCGAGGTCTCGCGCCCAAAGTGCCCCATGAATCTCAATTCCCGTCCACACTCTCCTGCCCCAGCGACTCTTCCCGTCCCTCCGGGGGCTCCCAGCATCTCCCCCTCCCTCCGTGGTTCCCGGGTCCCCATGGCAAGTGGGCCACTCAGCGACCATCCTGCTAACTGGCAGCTCTGACATTGGCCCGAGCTGACCGTCCCCAGCTCCCCACCCCCGGCGGGCACACTAGTGAGAGTGTAGCCACAGCCATTTGTGAAGTGTTCACTCTCTGCCAGGCCCTGTCCCATGAGCTTTCACATGAACGCTCCATTTGCACTCTCATACTAATATTTATAAAGTCGATATTGCTTTATTCCTCAGGTTTGGAGAGTGATGTTCAAAAAGGTAAAATGAAACGCTTGAGTGACACTGCTAAACGGCGGAATAAGACCTGTTGGTCAGTCTCCACAGCACGTCATTTCCACGGCACTCCATGGCTCACCTGGACCTCAGTTTTCACAGCTGTACAATGGGAATAAGTGAGACCAGCCTGGCAGGATTGCTAGGAAACTTTTCGAAGGCAAGTCCCACGGACACCATCCCAGGGCACATATCAGGCGTGCGGGCGGCGGCAGCATCAGGGTTAGGGGAGCCCACACTCGGGTCTCGCCTGAGGGACTGGGGCCCGTGAAACGTGGTCCAAGCCTAACAGTGTAGCAGGAGTAAGTCCAGCTGGACTGACCCCCGCCCTCCTCCTTCCTGTGCCCCAGGAGGACACTGGTCTGCTCGCCCGCAGGGCTCGGGCCAGGCTCTCACGCTGTCTGTGTGGGTGTCTCACATGGGCTCCATGGGCATTGGGGATCAGATAGTTTCTCATTAGGTGGCCTGGCCTGTGTGTTTAGGATGTTTAGCATCACCCCTGACCTCTGTCCAGCAGATGCCAGTAGTGAAAACCAATGATGTCTGAATCATTGCCAAATGTCCCCTGGAGAGTGAACTCCTCCCCAGCTGAGAACTTAGAATGATCTCAGCCTCCAGGAGTCCCTGAAGGTAGTAGCTCCATGTTGGGGGGAGCAGCCCGAGGAGGCCAAAGAGAACCAGTCTTGTGCCAATGTTCATCTCCTCATGAGCACAGACGGCTGCCCAGATCCCTCTGTCACCATCGCAACCCCACTCAAAGGCAGGCAAGAGGGGCAAAGCGATGGAGTCCTGTGTGGCTTTACCTTTCATCAGAAGAGTTTTCCCAGACATTCCTCAACAGATCTCTCCTCTTATTGGCTAAAGCTGGTTACATGTCACCACTAGCTGCAAGGGAGGCTGGGAAAATGTTTAGGTGGCCAGGGAGAAGGGGGTTAGAACAGAGTGGACCCTCCCTGCCATGTGGTGTGGGCAGTCCTCACATCGTGGAAATCGTGTTTCTGTTTTCTCACTAGACCATGAGCACCTGCAGGACAGGGACCTCTGTATCCTTAGCCCAGTGCTCAGCACTCAGAAGGTGCTCAGTAAATTCTCATCAAGTGACTGAATACACAAACAATTGAAGAGGAAGTGGATCAATCACTATTTAACCTTCCCCCTCCTTGCTTATACCACCAAGAGCCCTCATATAGGCAATTATTTATTCCTACGCAAATTAAACTAGACTTATCTACAAATAAGCCTAAAATGCAAACCATAATGCAAACATCTCCCAGTTCCTCCAACAACCTTGGTTCCTCTGGCCATTAGACTTGCTGTTCTCTTCGCCTAGAACATTCTTTCTTGTTGTTGTTGTTGTTAATCCTCGCCCGAGGCTATTTTTCCATTGATTTTTAGAGAGCATAGAAGGGAGGGGGAGAGACAGAGAGAGAGAGAAACCTTGATGTGAGAGAGACACGCAGATTGGTTGCCCTGGGATCGAGGCCTGGGATCGAGCTTGCAACCGATAGGAATCGAACTCTTGACCTTTCAGTCCACAGGCCAACACGCTATCCACTGAGCCAAGCTGGCTAGAACATTCTTCCTGCCCCAGAACTGTCTTCTGCCACCTCCAACTTCCCGCACCCATTTGCACACGCCAGCTCCTTCTCACTCTTCAGGTCCCTGCTTTGACGTTACCACCTCTGAGCAGCTTTCCCTGATCACCCAGTGTGGCTCAGGGGCCTCTGCTTGTCCTCCTGACCCCATCCTAGCACTTGTCACTCTGTCTCCCTCTCAGGACATTGAGCTCCCGGGGGAACCAGAAGATCACGCCCTTCACCTGTGGGTCTCCACCATCCTTTGTTGAGTGGATCACTCAGACCAGGGGCAAAAGGCAACGCTTTTCTGTAAGGGGTCAGAGGCAATGCTTGCAGCTCTGTGGGCCATATGGCCTCTGCTGCCACTACTTAATTCTGTGGTTGGGGTGAGAACACAGCCACAGATCACGTATAAACAAATGAGCCAGGCGGTGTTCCCACACACTTCATTGGTGGCACTGAGCTCGAATTTCATATGCATTTCACACGTCATGAAGTATTATTCTTTAAATGACATTTGGCTCCCACAGAGGCTCTGAGTGTTTCGGGTCCCTCTCTGGGTATAGCGGGGTCACCTAGAGCAGTAACGTGACCGTATTTGTTAAAATCGAGGGTAAATTAAACAGGAAAGCACACGAAGCAACATAGCCAGCGTCCACAGTGTTTGAGGAAAGCATTACTGTCGGGGAATCCTGTCAATACGCTCAACCAAAACTGACCATTCCTGTGTGCAACCCTGATGGCAGGTTTTAAAACGAAGCAGAGAAGAACATTTCTTTTTCATCATGAAAATACTGTTTATCTTAAATAATATCCAAAATGTTATTTAGAGAATGAAAGTAACCATGGGAAACAGGAGACAAATTCCCTGAGACTGGTTCCTACAGAGAGGGGATGTGGGGCGGGTTCCTGCAGTGCTGGGGTTGTTTTTGTGTAACGGGATTTATTACTATGATGCATGGAGCATTAGTGAGGTGTGGGGAACACAGACTGTCATGCCTTGCCGGGCATGGAGCGTGGGGCCTGGCACAGTCACTCTGGACAGCAACCAGGCAGTATTAGTCAAAACTGGGATCCATATTCCCACTCCTGGCAATTCCACTTCTAGATATTTTCACACAGCCCCTTAAGAGCAAGAGATGGGGGTGTCCACTGCAGTGTTGGCACCCAGGAGTTGAAGTTCCAGGGAGAAGGACAGATAAAATGTAGCAGATGTACATGCACACCCTGGAGAATTATTCACACACTAGTGGCCCGGTGCACAAAATTCGTGCATGGCGGCGGGGGAGGGAGGTGTGTCCCACAGCCTGGCCTGCACCCTTTCCAATCTGGCACCCCACAGGGATCAGGAGTAAACCGGCAGTCAGACATCCCTCTTGCAATCAGGAATCACTGGCTCCTAACCGCTCACCTGCCTGCCTGCTTGATCACCCCTAACCACTCTGCCACATATTAGGGGCAACCCATTGGTAAACCCAGCAATATGGCAGTATCCTAAAAATGTAGTTTTCAAAATAAATTTTCAAAAATTTAGCATTCAGTGAAAAAAAGTAAAAGAATAAGATGTAACAAATAGCATGTAAATTAAAAATACAAAGAAGCAAAACAACAATGCAGGTCTGAAAGAACACATACAAAAAGATATGCATTCAACACATGAGCCAGGTTACTTTGGGAGAGAAAGACACACATGGAATAAACACACAAGACACATACTAGAGGGGGCCTTGCATAAGCAAATGACATTGTACCAGGAACTGCACCTCAGGTCCCACAAACCCCCAAACAAACTAATAAAGGCAAAAAGTAAGAGAATAAATCTCTTAAATTTGCAAATATCAAGCACAATAGTAAAATATCAGAGGTATTCCAATTGAAAACAGCAATAAAATATAAGGCCATTTTTCATAGTTAACATTGTTCTCAGAATTTCTGACCATTGAAATAAAACATGAAGTACAAATAAACATTATAAATAAAAGGTAAGTAATAGGCAGATGGATAGATAGAGATAGAAGTGATAGAGATAGCGATAGAGAGATATGATCAGCTTCCAATTTGGCCAACTTCTGATCATCGAGCTACTTTTTATTTTTATTTTTTAAACTATGTTTTTATTGATTTTTAAAGAGAGAGAGAGAGAGAGAGAGAGAGAGAAACACATCAGTTGCCTCCTGTACTAACCCCGACCAGGAACCAAACCCAAAACCTGGGTATGTGCCCTGACCGGGAATCAAACCATCAATTTTTTGGTGCACAGGGTGATGCCCAACCGACTGACACCAGCCAGGGCTAGAGCTACTCTTTCAAACTCAAATATCTTAACAGGATTCAGCCAGAACAAGTGTAACTATCCCTGAACAGCCCCATGGACCCAAAAGGCACCTCCAAACAGGGTGCGGAAGATTCTACCCTTCGAATATCCACAGCCACTCCCCGAGATAACCAAGAGGAACAGACTCGGCATTCCTCTAAGGCCTGGCCCTGGACCCTCCTGCAAGTGGAAGGAAGCCCTCACTCTGTCCAGTCATATTTTGGGGTCTCCATCCTCATGATGGACAAGCCAGGATCTTGGAACACAAAATAAGAACAACAAGAAGATGGCCGCTATCCCTGGGAGAGACAGGACCAGTTGCCCACTGGGAAAGCGAGACCTTATGTTCCTCCCTCGACTGGGCGCTCCGGGCAGAGCTTGGGGCGAGCTGGTTCTGGTCCGAGTGCTCACCCCTCACAGCTTCTGCCCATTTTTCCCAAAGCAAGTGGGGTTTAAAGTAGAGAGTGCAGCTCTGGTTCTACCAGAACCTAACAGGGTTTCCATTCATTTCCTTTTAGTTTCCCCAGGCTGTGTAAGACAATCATTAGTAGCAGTTTACCAGAAAATTCCTCAGTGTCCTGGCCACACTGGCAGGGGCCCCATATGGGAGCCTCCTTCAAGGGTAGAGGTGGGGGTGTCTGTAAGGCCACTAACTTGG
The DNA here is from genome assembly GCA_004026665.1 of Murina feae. NCBI lineage: Eukaryota > Metazoa > Chordata > Mammalia > Chiroptera > Vespertilionidae > Murina > Murina feae. The sequence continues at coordinate 9,221 of PVJC01023191.1, forward strand.
CAGACCTTTGTTTGTGGTCACAGAGTCCCCAGACGGATGATGAGCCTGAGTGCTCGAGGAAAGGGTGATAGCGAGGAGCGGTAGGAATCACAGCAGGCATACAGTCTTTGTTTTAGGTGCCTCTTATATCAAATTTTTCCTTAACCTTTGCATGAATGTTTCAATGAAGCTATTTTGGAATTCTGAAGCATTTTGAAGACTTCTGAGTGCCAATTAGAATAGCTATCCCACTGGGAACCCTTGCTTTCAAGTGTACTTCTCCTTTTTTTTTTTTTTTAAAAAAAAAAGTATCTTTATTGATTTCAGAGATGAAGGGAGAGGGAGAGAGTGATAGAAGCATCAATGATGGGAGAGAATCATTGATCAGCTGCCTCCTGCATGCCCCACACTGGGAATCGAGCCCACAACCTGGGCATGTGCCCTTGACCGGAATTGAACCTGGGACCCTTCAGTCCACAGGTGTCCGATGCTCTATCCACTGAGTCACACCGGCTAGGGCTAAGTGCACTTCTTACATGAGCAGTCTTGTCTAATTAGAATATTTCTCATAAAGGCTAGGTCACCTTCAGGAAAATTGGTCTATGCACATGCGGAGAGACCTCTTGTATTTTGTTTCGAGTTTTTTATTTGTTTGTTTTTTACACAAAACCAGGCAGGGCCCTAAACAGCAGCCACCTTAATGCATTTAGATGATGGGATTCCATTTTTGGAGTTTTCCTGAGAACAAAGGAAAAAATAATCCTACATAGCCTAAGGGGTACGTGTAGGGCTGGGACTCGGGTTTTGCTGGTGTGCATTTTGTCAGATTCTATTTTTTCCTGGTGGACAGCCTGTCTAACTCATGACCAGGTGGCCCTCATTGCGTGGAACTCCCGGTGGGTGCGAGGAGCCCATTGTAAAACTTGCTTGTTTGTGATCACGTCACCCTTACACGGGAGCCTCTTGCGTCAGAGGTGCTTGTCTGTCATATGAAGGTGGCAACTGCTCAGCAGCACCAGGAGCTCAACCGGCACCTGCCAGTTTTCGTTTTAGTTTTGCTTTCAGGAAAATCTACATATTTGGATCTAAACCAAGCACATGCTAATTCAGACACCAAGAGTACTCACCAGATGGGCCATCTGTCCTTCTCCAAATCCAGACACAGTTAGAGCTCGACCAGAAGGAGGGAGTTCAGACCCAAGAGGAGACTCACCAAACCAGAAGGAAAAGGCAACTCACAGACGCTTAGAGCTCAAGGGGCTCAATGTGGGCACCTCCCTTGGTTGTGAGGGTCATCGCCTTCAGATCCCACTGCTGACACCATTGGATGTCAACCTGAATAAGGAGGTACACTGAGGTGAGCTCAGGTTACCAGAAATTTGAGTTTATTTGGGAGTAACAGAAGCATTGCAACTCTAGAAACACATGGTGTAGCAAGCCACAGGCGAGCCCATTGGGGACTTCGGGTGGGCTGTTTATAGGCAAGCCATGGAAAGATGGGGAACCCCCGGCAGAGTCCAAGCTCTGGGTTCATTAGCCTGAAGATGGCGAGAGATTCTTGGCAGATATTAATCCGTCAGCAGATCATCTCTGTTTTCTGGAATCAGGTATTTAGTGGGAATCAGTCTCGGTTCTCAAGTTCTGTTCTTCTGCGGGTACATGCATGAAATTCTCCATTTCATATCCTCTGGTTCCATTTTAGATTGAAATCCTTACACAGATACAGAGAGGAAGGCAATATTCTTATCACTTGTAAAAATATAATCACACAGCCAGAAAACTGGGACCAACTGAATTCTGTGTAAAAACTAGAATTAGTAAAACAAAGGAGACTGTGTGCAAAATAAATACACACAAAAATCAATTTTTATTGAATATTGTTTACTATATTTTCTATTTACTTCATTTCTATATAACCAATCAGAAGCTATGACAGCAAAAAATAACCCGGCCACAATAACAATTAAGAGACACTCTACCCCCAAAAAAGAAAGGTATGGGGCCGAAGCAATATAAAATACGTGAGAAAATGTAAAAACACCCATACTCTTGAATGGAAGGCTTATGCAAAACATTTAAATTCTCTCCTAGTTAATTCACAGTTCATTCAGTTAATTCAATGTAAATTCTAAAGAATTTGACTCAATTAGAATTTAGAAACTGACAAAATTTTCCTACTTATATTCCACCTAGCAACTTAACAGGGAAGAAGACTGTAACATTTTTTGGGGAAGAAAACCAATTGGGAAGAGGAAGGGACATTTTTATTGCCAGATGGTAAAGGTATATTATAAAGTTGAAAAAGCAAAACAAGATTGTGTCAACAAGAAGTAAGAGGCAAATCAATGGGGAAAAGCAGATGACTCTGAGCCATTCCAAGTAGCATGTGAAATTCATGTTGAGACAGAAAGCTCATAAACCAACGGAAGAGGTAGCTTCCAGAGCAGTGGGGTTGGAAAAATCGGCTGGATTAGTTAGACCTCCACTTCACACTGTAGAATAAATTACTTCCAGGAGCTTTAAAGCATGGCGTAAAAATGATGTCATTTTAAAAAACTGAAAAAGTAGGTAGGCAACTACATTTGGGTGAAGGGTTTTTAAAGAATAAAAACAATAATGAGTGAAGTCACATAAGAAAAGAATAATAGACTTGACTAAATAGGAATAATAGACTTGACTAAATAGGAATTATAAACTTCTGCATATCAGAAACACTACAAAAGATGAAAACAAACTAGGAAAAATTATTTGCGACAAATAATGCAGGCAAAGGTTACTCTCCTTATCTTATAAAAGATGCAAAAGTGAATAAATGCAAAAATAAAAACGAATTTAAAAGCAATCAATAAACACACAATGAAAGTGACTGCTTACTTCCACGTATAAATGTTACGACACAGCATTAAGTAGAAAAATTAGGATATAAAATTGCATATGCAGGACAGTCCAGATGACATGAAAGGAAAGTGTACACAAGTGTTTTTAAAAGCGGAAGTATAACCACCTAAATATTTTAAATGACCTCCACTTGGCATGGAATTATAGGTGATTTTTACTTGTTTATCTTGTTCTTTGCCAAGTGTTCCAACTTCTCTATAGTAAACATGTATTATTCATACATTCCATTTTTGAAAATTAGTGACGTTTCCCTGGCTGGTCCCCCGCAGGGGAATTCTGTAAATGTCTAGCCCCTTTCGGCAGAGGGGGTTGAAAGGAGGATTCTGGGAGTATTCCCCCTCCCTCTGCCCCCAGCCCCCGCCCCACCCTGGCCCGCCATGGCAGCTTCCAGGTTGCCGCGTAGAAGCTTCCTGTCCACCGAGGCCTCGGTTTCAAAGAGGAACTCAGGCTGCAGGCCAGGCCTTCGCCGCCACAACCTTCCTCCCGGGGAGAGTGCCGGCCAGCGGCTCCAGCTCTGGGGTCACCGAACAAACCCAAGTCTTCCCATCTGGAGCCCAACCAGCCAAGTCCTGGGAGTGGCCCAAGCTGGGGGGAGGGGAGGGGATTGGCGCTTGTTCCTCAGTGTGGACCACCTGCCCCAGAGTCCCATCTACTCCTCCTTCCGTCCAGCACCGGTTTCTCCTGCAAATGTGGGTTTCCTCACACCCATCTTCCAGCCTGGTCTCAACTGGGGGCAGGCAGGGTGCAGCGAAGCCCGGGGACCTGTTACAGACATGGGCTGTGCAAACTGAGAGGGATGTGGTGACTAGTGAGAGCAGCGCTGGCCCCAGACCCCGGCCCGCCCTGCAGGGGGCTGATTAAGGACCCCCAAACAACATGGCCAAGGCCGACGCCCAGAATCTGTAAATGTGACTTTGTTTGGAAAAGGTCTTTGCAGAGGAAACTAAATGAAGGGCCTCACAACGAGACCATCCTGGGTGTAGCGGGGCTGAGTCCAACGGCAGAAGTCCTGGTAGGAGGCAGGCGGGAGGCTGAGCCCGCTGGAGGCGCGGAGGGAAGATGCTGGGGACACAGGCAGAGACTGGAGGGAGGCCACGCAGCCTGACATCCAGGAGAAAGGCGGCCTGGACTCCCCCCGCCCGGAGCCTCCGAGGGCACCGACCCCACCAGCATCTTGCGTTTGCACCTCTGCCACCTGCGAAGGACAACGTCTGCTGTCTGAAGCTCCACGTTTGTGGTCATTAGTCACAGGACAGGAAGCAGTGCACACGCTGTCACACACACAGCCGTTCAGCAGGGTGGGTGTCGGGGTTCTGGCGCCCCACCCGGCCCAGCTGTGGGCCCCTGTCCTGGAAGTCGGGGGCAGGGGGACCCACTGGGAGGCCCCCTGCTGCTGGAGGAAGCTCTCAGGAGCGCCCGCTGCACTGCGGGGCCTGTGGGGAGAAAGGGCGTGTGTAACTTGCAAAGTGTTCCCTTCTGCGGCCCTAAAAACATAAACAAATCAAATGAAGGAAAAGAGACACTAATTAACCTTTGAAATTGACCGCAGAGCCTGGCATGGAGGACACGGAACCCAGGTGGCTCCCTGGGGCGTGGCTCAGGCCTTTTCTGCCCTGAGTGATCTCCATCCTTCCGAGTCCAGGGTGGGACCAGGTCTCCACCGCCGAGGCTGTCCACAGGTGACCGTGGGAGGCGGGCCCGCTGGCCACCCTGAGGCCCGGGAATGTGACCGGGTGGCAGGAGGAGTCTGTGCAGGGAAGATGGGGGCCTCTGCAGCAGCATGACAGTCCTCTGGTGGGCAAGTAAGGCCACTCGACCAGGGCCCGGGACTTGGAAGGTCCCGTCTTATCTGCGGACAGACGGGCAAGCCCACGGGGTCATTCTGCTGCGCTGCAACGCACACGTCTGTGCGGCGGGAAACATGGGTGCTGCACAGCACCCACACCTGGGAGACGGTCCCTGCTCTGAACAGGCTCCTCGGAGTCCTTCTCATAGAAACAGCGTAACATCACGTATCGGCACCGGCACCGTCTCCGCAGGTGGGCGCACCCAGTACACACTGGGCGACAATTCGCTCTTTCTTCTCTTTTGTGTTTATGTTCTTTTTTAATATGTATATATATGTATATATATACACACACTAGGGGCCCGGTGCACAAAAATTTGTGCACTCGGGAGGTCCCTCAGCCCGACCTGTGCCCTCTCGCAGTCTGGGACCCCTCTGGGGATATCCACTTGCTGGTGTGCCTGGTTAGCCTGGGTGAGGGGCTGATGGCTGTTTGCAGGCTGGCCAAGACCCCCAGTGTGGATCCTCACCCCATTGGGGTGTGGCCAGCATGGGTGAGGGGCTGATGGCTGTTTTCAGAATTTCATTCTGCCCACAGCTCCCATTGACCCAATGTCCCAGCAAGGCTGGCTGGAAGCAGGTTTCTGGGGTTTGTTTATCTTCTATAATTGATACACTGTTCCTTTAAGCCGGGGCCTAATAATGAAACCTCCTCTCTGCTTCAGCTCTGGCTTCTATAATGAAACAATGTTTAATTAGAAGTCAGGCCTGGCCTGCTGTTTGCTTCAGCTCCTAGGATTGAGACATTTGTTGCAAATATGATGTTTCCTGCAGAGGAGAGAAGCCCAGGCGGACATTGCCTGTTTACTCAGGTCCCTGAGTGCTGGCCTCCATGTTGGCTGGACTAATTTGCATACAGTCACTCTGATTGGCTGGTGGGCATGGCTTAGGCGTCCCGAAGAAACAGTTAATTTTAATATTATGCTTTTATTCGTTAAGATATATAAATTTTTTATTGATTTTTGACAGAGAGGAAGGGAGAGGGATAGAGAGTTAGAAACATCGATGAGAAACATCCATCAGCTGCCTCCTGCACATCCCCCACTAGGGATGTGCCCGCAACCAAGGCACATGCGCTTGACTGGAATCGAACCCGGGACCTTTCAGTCCGCAGGCCGACGCTCTACCCACCGAGCCACACTGGCCAGGGCTGTGTTTATGTTCTCGTGTTGGTTCCACAATAAACATTGTGTTCAGGGGGATTTTCACCAAAGAGCAGGGGAGGTTCCCTTCCCTCCCAAGCCCTGGAGAGTTTCCTTCAGTGAGTGAGAGAGAGGCTCCCAGCTGCAAGAGACGGTGAGGACTCAGGGGGACTCCAGCCGCACCCCGTGCTGCCGTGCACAGCGACATCGAGAAAATGGCATTTTACCGACACGGGCTTCTCGGCCTTCGGCTGGTGACCTTTGTCCTTGAAGCTTTCAAACGCTGGAGAGGACCTTCCCTCACCTCAGACAGGCAGGGTGGGGCAGGGGCGCGGAGCCAGGCCCCAACGGGCTCACCCGAAGCTGGGCCAGCGCTTCACTCCAGAGGTGGCTGACGGTGCGGATGGCCAGGGCACGGGACGTTAAGTAAAATCCCCCTAACAGATGGGAAACATGAAGACTAGAGACTCTCCCACGCCTTTAGCCCAATTCCTTGGCATCTCTTACATAAATTACCTCATAGAACAGCATCGACCTCAGCCTTGCCGCGCCATGTTCTCCGAGTCTCGGTTTCCCCAGTTCCAAATGTCCACAGACAAGGTGACATCACCGTTTGGCAAAGGGCCCAGAGCCCCCAGCCCTGCCCTTGCGAGGGTGTCCGTACGGCTTCCGTGTCAGGACAGGAGGATGGACTCCGCGTTGGGGCAGAGCACCCGTTGTGTTTATTTATCCAACCCCCTGCACCATTCGGGTTTCTCCCAGGATTTTCTACTGGCGCCCAGTGCGTCAGGAAGTGTCTCTGTAAAAGCATTTCTTAGAAACGGAGTGGCTGGGCTGAGGGGCGCCATTTACGGTCCCTCCCGGGAGTTGGCCCCTCTAACCTCCAGCTGTGGCCTGTGGGTCCCGCAGTGGCCGGGACGGCCGGCTCCTTGTCCGACGGCAGGCCCCGTTCTTTTTCCATTTGCCTTTCTTTGTTATCAGCGAAGGTAAGCAACTTCTCAAATGCTTCCTGGCCTCTGAGTTGGTTCTTGCGCTACTGGTTCTTTCTTGAAAAAAATACCCAGCTTATCAAGTGTATTGTTTCCTCCAGGAAGCGCTCATTATGCTCAAGAGAACACATGGAAGGCCGTGCTTCCTGCACACACAGGAGCTCTCGCTCCCTGTAGGGAAAGTGATTACTCACGTCGGCGTCAGCCAGCGGGAAAGCACCCGGGGTTCAGTGCGAGGCCCCTCCAGGGAAACCCCTTCTCCGCGTTCCCAGGGCTGGGCCCCCCGACAGGGCTTCCGAGGTAAATTCCTAGACTCCACAAGGGGGAGAGAGTCATCTCACACTGCAAATATAAATCTCCTGCAGACAAAGGAAAGGAGCATCAGTTGTTTAGCTCAAGTAAGCATTGAACCAAATTCAATGTTAAAATCTGGACAACGCCCAGCTGATGTGGCTCAGTGGTTGAGCGTCGACCTATGAACCAGGAGGTCACAGTTCGGCTCCTGGTCAGGGCACCTACTGGGGTTGCAGGATCGATCCCCAGTGTGGGGCATGCAGGAGGCAGCTGGTCAATGATTCTCCCTCATCATTGATGTTTCCATCTCTCTCTCCCTCTCCCTTCCTCTCTGAAATCAATAAAAATCTATTTAATAAATAAATTAAAAGAATAAGACGTCAGGGGAGAGGAGAAAACTGGGTCGGGTCCCTTCCTCTATCTCGGGGACTGGAAAGCTGAAAAGAAAACTTCCCAGACTTCTTTGCAGCTCGAGTTTCCGACGAGAGCTTGGATCTGAGAAGTGGATCTGAGAATGTTCTGACCCAAGAAGGGGGAGGAGCAATGAGATGGGGGCCTCTTGCTCTGGATCCAACTGCTGCCGGGACAAGCAAGGTCAAGAGAAGCTGCGTATTTCTCAGCAGCGTTCCAGCAGGTGGGCACCTCTCCATGGAGCAAGGGGGGCCCCCTGCTGTCTGGTGGCGGTGTTCCAGAACTTTCCTTGAGATCCCACTTGAACCCACCCCTCCAACCCTTGCAATGACTGTGCACCCTTGATTCCTTTTCTGTTAAAAGTAGCTGATGAAGTTTCTGTTTCTTCCAACCGAACCCGGGCTGGAACAGCTTACAAATACTTATCCTGACCAAGCCGTTCAAGATACAAAAGGGAAGTCTAGACGAAGGGCAGTGACTCATGCTTCCCACAACATTTGAATCAGATACCTCCTCCCTGATTCAAGAAAACCTGAAAAGTACAAAGGGCAGAAATAAATAACAATCAACTGCCATAGATAGATGGCTTTATTTCAGAGCCTCAGTTTTATTTTGTCAATCTACATGCGTATCCTATGCCAGTCCCACTTGCTCCGATTACTGTAGCTTTGCAGGAGGCTTTGACATTGGGAAATGTCGGTCTTCCAGCTTTTTTTATTTCCAAGGTTGCTTTGGCTATTCAGGGTCATTTGCAATCTTATACGTATTAGGACGCGCTTTTCTATTTCTGCTATAGTTTTCAGAGTACAGTTTTTGCCCTTTAAGTTTATTCCTAAGTATTTTAATTTTTTTGATACTATTATAAATAGAATTGTTTTTAAATTTCATTTTCAAATTGTTCTTTGTTAGTGTGTATAAGTATAATAGGCTTCTGTAGATTAATTTTGTATTCTGCAACTCATCCATTGGTTCAAATAGACTGTTTTCCTTAAGACTTTTTATATACAATATGCTGTCACCGGTGAACAAGCTGGATGCCTTTTGTTTATTTTTAGCAAGGTTTATCAGGTTGAGGAAGTTTTCTTAAAATCTTTTTGGTCGAGTATTTTCATCACAAAAGCATTGGGACTTTGTCAAGCACTTCTTCTGTGTCTGTCGAGATGACCATGTGATCAAGGCTTTCACTCAGGGATATGGTGTCTTACTGTGATGCTCAGAAACATCGATCCTGCCTGTGTGAGAACACCAGAACCATAGTCAATCATCAGGCCTCTAATCCCCGGCAGGAGGAGGCTGTACACAATGGGGCCAGTGATTTTTAAAAAAAAGTTTGTACTGATTTCAGAGACAGAAAGGGAGAGGGAGAGAGAGAGAGAGGTCAATTAGAGAACATGATCAGCTGCCTCCTGCATGCCCCGTACTGGGGACTGAGCCCACAACCCAGGCATGTGCCCTGACAGGGAATCGAACCGTGACCTCCTGGTTCATGGGTTGACGCTCAACAACTGAGTCACACTGGCTAGGCGGGGCCAGTGATTATTACTGAGGACCTTTGATGCCACCCAGCTAACCTCTGGACCTCCAATGTAGTGGATTCCTCTGATCCTTCCCGGTGGACATCCCCTCTTCTCTTAAAAACCTTTAGTGATGGGACCTCACCCCCCAAAGGTAGAGAGATGTGGCAGGCCCTGGAAGTGACCTTGAAGGGTTCCAAATAATCCTTTGGCTAAAAATTGTAGCTTCTTCTCAAAATATAGTCACAGCTTTCTCATTTGCATGAGACAAAACACCAACTCGGACCCCCTTAAGTGAGAAGACCTTTATTCGAAAGTGATTGGAGTTGTCAGAAAATTGGAGGGAGATCCCTGGGGATCAGGACAGCTCAGAAATTCTAAGGATTGGAACTAGGAGACCAGACCCTGTGGGGACCTCACCCCACCTTCCTGCATCGCTGGCATCCCTCATGTCCGATGACATGGCCACCCACAGCTTGGGGATAACTTCCTTGCAGATCCAGTTAGAAAAATCCCAGGGAAGCACTCTAATTGGCTGTCCTAGGTCACATGCCATCTCTGGACCAATTGCTGTGGCCAGGGGAATGGGCTGCTGTCAGTGGCCCTGTCTGGATCACAGCACCCTTCACCATTGCCAAGGACAGAAGACAGATGCAGTGGGAGGGGAGCCACTCCCAGAGGGAAAATCAAACATTAGCAGGATGTCAAGACAAATACCGGGCTGATACCTATATTACCTCATTGCCGATCTCTCTTAGAGGTTGGGCACTGAAGATTGTTGTTTCAACAACAGATGAGTAAGTTACTGCGGGAAATCTGAGGGACTCTGTCACCTCCATTAAAACATCATCACGAGTTAATTATCAAAGGACCGAGCCGAACACAGGGAAGCCTTGCAGGGCTAGCACGCAGTGCAGGACCTGTACTCATCCACCGGGACTTTCTCGCTGTTCTGGAGGCTGCAAGTTCAAGTTGAAGGTGTTTAGCTTCTTCTGAAACCTCTCTCTCCGGCTGTGTCCTCACATGGTCTTTCCTCTGGGTGCATACCTACTCCTGGTGTCTCCCTGTGTCCTAATCTCCTCTTTTGATAAGACACTTGCCCAGCTGGAGGAAGGCCCACCCGTACTGGCCTTGCTGTAGCTTAATCACCTCTTTAAAGCCTTGTCTCCGAACACAGTCATACTCTCAAAGGCTGGGGGTTAGGCCTTCAACACATGGATTAGCGGGGACACAGCTCCATCCAGAAGAGGAAGCTGGGAGAGGATGCAGGCCAGGCAATGGAGTAAGGAGACCTTTGGAGCAGCGGTCCCCAGCCGGGGGTCCGAAGACCACGGGTGGTCCGTGAGGTCCGAAAGGTTGGCGAGCGCTGGGCTGCGGGATTGCCTCTCCTTTGGAGCCAGGAAGAGAAAGCAGCCTGGAGTTCAGCTAAGGAGCCAAGCATCGCAGGGCAGCTGAGGAGCCATGTGCAGCTGGAGGGGCTACTGATGCTAATCGAACAGATCTCCTGGCCCAGCCCCTCATTTTACAGAGGAGAAAAGGGGGTGCAGAGAAAAGACATGGCTCGAGGCCACACAAACAGCCTGGAGAAGGAGGCCGAAAAGGCACGGAGGTCAGAGTGAACGGGGCAGAGGCAACCAGCTGTGACCGCAAGTCCCTGCGACACTGTGGGGAGCGTGTGCCCAGGCGGGGCTCCCGGCCCGGCTCCCTGGCCCAGCTCCAGCCCCGCCTCTGCGTGTCCGTGTGCCCGTGCGCCGCCAGTCCCAGAGGAGACGATGGCTCAGGCGTTGGGAGCACGTGTACAGGTAATAACAAGGCAGTTTACAAGGCGGGGTGCAAGGTGTCGGGAAAACAAGTGAGGGTGCGGTTTCCCGGGCCAGCAACGCTGGGAGCTGCCGCCCCTGCGCCTGACGGACAAGGGGAGGAGCAGGGACACAGCTGGGAGGGACCAACTATAGACAGAAACTGGCCCTGCCCTTCAGGAGCATAGCCAACCCATGGCAGCGCCAAAGCAGGACGGGGCTGGGGTGCTCAGCCACACTCTCCTCCTCGACACCCCCCCAGAAGCACAGGACGAGGGAGCCCGCTGGCGCAATCCACACGGGCCGCCTCCTGGCCCTGGGGCAGGGGTAGCAACAGGACGGCAGATCCTTCCAGAGGAGCGCGGATAATAGCTGGGATTCCAGCTGCCTGGTTCTGGCGATGAATTGTGGGCAGGAATGATGGCTGCCTGCCCCTGTCTGGCCCATGGAAACACCTTCCCAATCCCCGCCGTTGTCTCTGCCCCACCTGTGGCTGGAGGTCAACCTCCACATGGAAACCACCTGAAGGGCGGAGTAATGCCCCCTCCAGCCTGGGTCCCCGAGTGACATCATGGAGGGGACCCCGTCCCGCCCACCAGCAAGCCTGGCAGGGCTGGGAACCGCGTCTGTGCAGAAGCTGAGGGGCTGTCTGAGGCACAGTGTGGCCGTGCAGTGGTCACCTCCACCTGCCGCGGGTGCAGGGTCAGCGATCGGCTCCCTCAGGAGCTCGGTGTCCACCCGGGTGTGTCTCCCTCACGCCAAGGCGGCCGTGTTATCAGAAAGGCACTTTCTGGCCCAAAATAAAGGTGTTGTTGCACCACGAGCTTTTGTCACGTTATTTCTTGGGGACTTTCTGCTGTGAGCGCTGACTCAGACCTCCTCCCTTTACTGATTTATTTATTTCTGGAGGCTAACCAAGACCCAAGCTGGAGAATTATTTATTCACTGTTCACCCAGGAGAACATAACTTATTTCTCTTCTGCAAATCACTGGAGCTTTGTGGGAGGGTCTCAGAGCTGGGAGGGGGTCCGGCTGGAAGCTGGGTGCTGGCCCTCGGCTCCCCTGGCGCCCCTGATCTTCAGCGTCCCATCCCTACGAGGGTCAGCTCGCCACGCCCAGGAGGCTGGTGGTGGGGGAAAGTGCCTTAGCAGGGGCTTCGGGGTCTCTGGAGACTCGCACACCACGTCCAGCCCACCCCACCCCCCCCCGACCCTACCCCACAGGGTGAGAACCTGAGCAGGGCACCGGCTGGAGAGCACAATCATAGGACCAAGGGGAACCCCTCTCTGACAGACTGCTGGGATTTCAAGAGTCACACGTAGAATTCTGGGGCTTTCCAGCCGGAGCGCCCTTGCGTTGGGGCATTGAGGTCTGTTCAGACTGTGATCTCCTTGGTCTTAGCTTGTGGCTCCTCCACAGGCAAAGGACAGGTGTCGAGAGGGGTGGCTCCCGGCCAAATTGGACTCCCTCCAGCCTCTGGCCTGCATTATTCATGGCCATTACGCTCGCACTTGATGGCACATAACAACAGTGTCTACCTCAGGCAGGCGCCACAGCCAGGTAGAAGGGGGCCGACGGACCACATGGGGCACTGGTGCAGGTGAGGGTGACTGCTTCCTGCTTTCACACGCTTCTCCCGTCTCTGGCAGCTCCATTTGACACTGGTTCCTCCACATGACTTATTTTTCTTCATGGCACGTAGGCCGTCACGTAATGTTTACTTATCTGACGTGGTTACCGCTGTATTCCCGTTTCTAGAACAATGCCTGGCATATACAAGGTGAGGCAAAAGTACGACTACAGCTGTGAGTACACAAAACAGTTTAGTCTTGTATTATTATTTATCGTTGTATTGTTTCCCAGTGGAACAACTGTAGACCCACTTTAGCCCCACCCTGCAGTAGATGCTAAATAAATATTTGTTAGATAAATGCATACATTGTTTTACTTGAAGGTTCTCAGCAGCTTAATGTGGCCCCCGGGGCAAAGGGCGCTGCTCCTAATTTCCCAGACGTGCAAACCGAGGCATAGAAGCCGGGATTCGCTGAGTCACCAGGGAACTGAGGGAGCCTCAGTCCTGAGTCCTGATCAGGGGCTGCGTGTGGGACGGGCATGGGCCAGCTCTTCGCACCCTCGGCCTGGGCCCTGGACGTGTGCAAAGTCTCCCTGGAACCTGCAGATTCAGACCACAAGGAGGATCCCCTCACACCTGTCAGAACAGCCACCATCAGTCAGTCACCCAACAAGTGCTGGCGAGGACGTGGGGAGAAGGCAACCCTGGTGCACTGTTGGTGGGGGCGCAGACTGGGGCAGCCACTGTGGGGAACAGGACGGAGCTACCTGCACAATCTAAAAATGACCTGGAATCAGAAGATTCAAAGGCGTGTACGCGCCCTGGCAGGGTAGCTCAGTTGGTGAGAGCATTGTCCCAAAATGCCGAGGTTTTGGGTTGAATCCCCAGGCAGGACACATACAAATATCAGCCAATGAGTGCATGACTAAGTGGAATAACAAATCTGTGTGTGTCTCTCTCTCTTAAAATAAATCAAGAATAGATTGGATACATTGGAGAGTTATTTCCAATGCCAGGGTTTGGAGGCAGCCCAAGTGCCCATCAATGGATGAGTGCATAAAACAGCCATGGTACACGTACACAGTGGGATACAACTCATGTGTAAAAGTGATGGAAGGAGACTTGACGTGTGGTGGTGAACGCACAATACGATACACAGACGATGTGTTATAGAATTGCACACCCGAAACCTATAGAATTTTATCAACCAATGTCACCTTAGTAAACTCAATAAAAGATAAATACAAGGCCCTAACCGGTTTGGCTCAGTGGGTAGAGCGTCAGCCTGCGGACTGAAGGGTCCCAGGTTCGATTCCGGTCAACAGCATGGACCTTGGTTGTGGGCACATCCCCAGGAGGGAGTGTGCAGGAGGCGGCTGATCGATGTTTCTCTCTCATCGATGTTTCTAACTCTCTGTCCCTTTCTCTTCCTCTCTGTAAAAAATCAATAAAATATACTTTTAAATATAAATAAAAAAAATACAAGGTCTCATTGGAGCCTCTGCTCAGAAAGTAGATAAGCTGCTCAGAGATACAGTGAAAGGAAAAGGAGATAAGGTATTCCCAGCAGGGAGACCTGGAAGATGGGCATTTCAGACACCATTGGCCTGTGGGTGGGAGAGGAAGGGTGACATCGGCTGGCTTTCTGGTGCCTTCAGTTCCACCCTTGCTCATGCTACTTACCTGCCCCCAGCGGTGGTGAGCTCCCTGTCTCTGGAGGTGTTCAAGCCGTGGCTGGCGTCTGTTTATGGAGTTTGCCTGAGTTGGAGAGCAGTGCTCACATCCTAGCAAAGGCAGGCATGCTCCGTCACAGAGCAGGCCCTGTGGGCAGACAGCAGTCCCAGCGCCACCTGGTGGACATGGCTTTAAACTGCAGACCCTGCCACGGGACCTGTGTCCTCGGAAACCTGGGCTGTGAAGCCAGAGCAGAGCCCCTAACAGCGACAGGAGGAGCCGCATTTGTGAGAGCTCAGCCGGGCCCTGCACCCGGCAGGCATCAGAGAGGCTACACAGGGAGGGTGTATCCACGGACGAGGGCTGCTGAGCGGCGCCTTGGGATGGGGGGGGGAGGGGGGACACCCTCCCTAACTTCATTCCGGATTGCTAGAGGACACGCTGGGACGCTGCCTGGAGGGGGGCCGAAGGCTCGTTTGCTCCTCCTGCTTGACTCTGTACCGTGGAGTGACCCTGAGCTGTCTTTGGTTAGAAGTAAAAGTTCCCCACATGTTCCATCCTGCAGGAGCCTCCAGGGAACCACACCCTAACTCCCCAAATGACCCCCCAAAAACCTCTTAGTGTTTGCCCCATGGACATCAGATTCTGAAAGGTTTTGTCTACCACAGTGCATGTTTTCATGACACTGGCCACACTGTCGTCTGTGTTTATTATCTTACTAGAGGCCCGGTGCACAAAATTTGTGCACAGGTGGGGTCCCTGGGTCTGGTTGGCAATCAGGGCCGATCAGGTTCCCCACCTCCCGGCTCCCCTTCCCTCACTCCCTCAGCACCCCGCCACCACTGCTGACGGCCCGCCATGTTCTGCGCCGCCCCTCATGGTCAGTGCATGTTATATAGCAAGTGATCAAACTCCCCATCAAACTACCGAGGGGACAATTTGCATTTAGCCTTTGATTATATAGGATTGTGTCATTTGCTGTGGTCAAAGGCCTTTGCACGGCCAGGAGAGCACGGTGAGCTTCGTGCATGCTTCCTCACAGAATTCACCTCATTTGAGCAAAAACAACGGCACAGCTGAGGTGAGAGGGTGCTGCCGGCTCCCGCACACTGACCCCGCCTGAGGGCACCCTGCCCTGCCTGAGCCCGGCCAGGCCAGCTGCTCCTCCCATCAGTCCTCCTTCTGGTCTCATGTCTTTATGAGGAAAGGGCCTGACTGTAATCACCCCACGCCTAGACTTGGGGGTCGGGGCAGCCAGGATCTGAGGGAGGCACAGGGAAGCCTGCATCACAGGCCTGGGCCGGCTCTCCAACACAGCTGCCGGGCGCCCCTCAGGTTTTCCCCAAAGCAGCCGCCCCACGACATGGGGACGTGCAGGTGGGGCTGCTGGGTCTCCTCCTGCTGCTCCTCAGGGGTCCCTCTCCCTAAAGGCTGCTCCTCTCCTGCGGGAGGTCTCAGCCCTGACTTGGGGAGCCAGGCCCACAAGCACGAACCTCAGGAGTCCTTCCCCTCAGGGACCAGCCTCCACCATCGGCCTCTCCTGGTTCCTGCACCTGCACATCCTGCCCCTCATGATGGGGAGACCCACCGCCTGCCGCGCCCCCACACCTCACCCCTCCCAAGGGAAGGGGGAGGGCAGAGCAGCCTGGATGCTCCCCCTTAGGGACGCTTTCCCTGGCACCTGCCAAGCCAAATCCAAATGCACCGTGCCACTCTGTCACCAGGACCGGGGCGCCTCTCTGCCTCTCCTAGGCCTGCGTCAGGGCCTGCTCCCCTCTGCATGTCCCCCTCCCCATGAGCTGGTAACTTACAAGGATTTTGGAATTTAAAAAATTAAGATTATGGTTAAAACAAGAGACGGGGGTCCCTCAGCCCAGCCTGCACCCTCTCACAGCCCACGACCCCTGGGGGGATGTCCACCTAAGCCAGCAATTGACATCCCTCTCGCAGTCTGCAGCAGAGACCAGGGAAGCTCCTGCCACCACCACTGCGCTCACCAGCCATGAGCCCGGCTTCTGTCTGAGTGACGCTCCCACTGTGGGAGCACACTGACCACCAGGGGGCAGCTCCTAAGTTGAGCATCTGCCCCCTGGTGGTCAGTGCACATCATAGTGACTGGTCAACCAGTCTTTCGGTTATTTGGTCATTTAGTCACTTAGGCTTTTATATATATACTAGAGGCCTGGTGCACAAAAATTTGTGCACTTGGAGGGGACCCTCAGCACAGCCTGTGCCCTCTCGCAGTCTGGGACCCCTCGGGGGATGTCCACCTGCTGGCTTAGGCCCACTCCCTGGGTGAGCGGACCTAAGCTGGCAATCAGACATCCCTCTGGCAGCCCGGGAGCCCTCAGGGGATGTCCACTTGCCAGCGGGAAGCAGGCCTAAGCTGCAGTTGGACAACCTTAGTGCTGCTGAGGAGGCGGAAGAGGCTCCCGCCACCACCACTGTGCTGGCAGCCATCAGCCTGGCTTGTGGCTAAGCAGAGCTCCCCCTGTGGGAGCGCACTGACCACCAGAGGGCAGCTCCTGCACTGAGCATCTGCCCCCTAGTGGTTAGTGCATGTTATAGTGACCAGTCGGTCCCAGGCATTCTGCTGTTAGGGTCAATTTGCATATTACCCATTATCCTATATAGGATAGATTGATAGGTTTAAAATACACACAGACTTCAGGACAAGCCACTTTAAACTCCTCGCCCTAGCGGGGTGGGGGGTAGGGGGGCGGTCCCAGAGGCCACGGAGCCAGGGGGGTGTGAAGGCAGCACAGGGACTGCAGTGTCAATAATACCGTGATAACAAGGCCGGGTGCCAGCTGGGCACTGGAATACTTTGTAGAGTGTACGACTGTCAACCACTATGCTGAACACCTGAAACTAGTACAAAATAATACTGAAGGCCAACTGTAATTGAAAATTAAAATTAAAATAATATAATAATAATAATAATAAAGAATCTGCGTCAAGGAGAAGTGCAAGGGTTAATGCTGTAAATGGCTTGACTGGTGGAGACAGTGACTTGTATAACTTATTTCACTAATTTCTCAATATACCACTTTTTCCTAAGCCCTTTATTTACTGCTGACATTCATGTAACCTGGCCTCCAAAAAAGGACATGCCTGTCTACGTTATCAAACCATGAGAATGTATTTTCTGCCTAAGACTGCGTGGGAGGAAGCCCCTTTGACATGTGTTGCTGTCAGTGACCTGCGGCCTTTCAGGAATCTAATTTGTAAAAAGTGGAGGCAAGCCCAGAGCCCCACCTGATGCCAGGTACATAGCAGGTACATGCTGAGTTCATGCCCCTGGAAGGAAGGGCTGAGAGC
>PVJC01023192.1:0-12806 GCA_004026665.1 Murina feae
CCCCTAGTCCTTTATAATAAAATCCCAATATGCTAAGTGTCTAATTTTTGGTTTGACTGTTCGACCAGTTGCCATGATGCACACTGACCACCAGGGGGCAGATGCTCTGACCAGTAGGTTAGCTTGCTGCTGGGGTCTAGCTGAATCAGGATTCGGCGAGATGGGCCTGACACGCCCTGGAGCCCTCCTTCATTCCCTCCCCAGCCCCAATCTTGCACTGGTGGGGTCCCTCTGCCTGGCCTGCTTCCTCTCGCACTGAAGATGGTGGAGAGCTGGTTTTGGCCTGATCTCTGCAGGCCAGGCTGAGGGACCCCACTGGTGCATGAATCTGTGCATTGGGCTTCTAGTTATATATATTTTCTGCTTAAAATAGTTCATCACTTCCAAACACTCTTCAGGATAAATTCCAGTGTCTGAATTTCAATATTTATAAGCTCTTTCATGTCTTTCCAGCTTTTCCTCTTGTGATTCACTCATGGAAATTTGGGTTTCAGTATCATATTTTTTATTTTCATGGCTTTTTCCTACACATCTATGAATAAACCCATTGTTACCACCACTCAGGTGAAAAAAGAGAACATTACCAAATCTCCTTACACTAGTCCCATAAAAATCTCTTTATTATTGTCAAACTATTTCCTTCTTCAGAAATCTAACCCCTATTATCATATATTATTTTTATTGTTCTTAAAAACTTTATATCTTGCCTCTTTTGCTCAGTATTATGTTTGTGAGATTTATCCATGTTGTTGCTTGTAGAAGTAGTTCACACATTCTTATTACTATCTAGTATTCCATTGCATGAATTTGATTATTTTAAAATGTATTATGCTGTTTATGGACATTTTAGTAGTTTCCAGTTTGAAATTATTAAAAATTAATCTATGAGCACTTATATATGTCTCTTGATATGTTCGTGTACTCATTTATGTTAGATAAATACCCAAGAGTGAATTCTATTCTTCTTTAAGACTCAATCCAATTTAGATGTCATCTCTACTAGGAAGGCTTCTCCACTCCCCAACTTTAAATTGGCTTAGTTAGACTTCTTTGAGGACATAAAGTGCTAAGAAAGCACTTAGCAATCTGTAATGTAATCTTTTCACAATCATATTTTCCAGTAGATTGTAAGCTCCTCAGGGCTAGGGACCCTTTCTTATTAATCTTTGTATTTCTAGTATATATTAGAGTTCCTAAATAGGCAATCAATATATGTTTAGTGATCTATAAAAATGTGATCATACAGGTAAAAGACCTATTCAAAATTGATAAATACTGAAGAGTCCTGTAATTTTCTAATTAATAACTTAGTAAAATATATGAATTCCCAGTATGTATCCAGTAGGTACTTACTAGTAGACTGAGTTTGGTTGATGGTGAAGATGTCATCCTATATAATAAGAGCATAATATGCAAATTGACCCTAACAGCAGAATGACTGGGAATGACTGGTCACTATGACACACACTGACCACCAGGGGGCAGCTCCTGCATTGAGCATCTGCCCCCTGGTGGTCAGTGCACCCCCATAGGGGGAGCTCTTCTCAGCCACAAGCCAGGCTGACGGCTGCCAGTACAGTGGTGTTGATGGGAGCCTCTCCCACCTCCTCAGCAGTGCTAAGGATGTCCAACTGTAGCTTAGGCCTACTCCCTACTGGTAAGTGGACATCCCCCAAGGGCTCCCAGGCTGCCAGAGGAATGTCTGACTGCCAGCTTAGGCCCAATTCTCCTTGGAGTGGACCTAAGCCAATAGGTGGACATCCCCCAGACTGTGAGAGGGCACAGGCTGGGCTGAGGGACACCCCTCCCCCCCAGTGCACAAATTTTTGTGCACCATGCCTCTAGTATAATATAAGGGGAAAAAGGACTCCTGCATCAAATAGCATACAATTTTGCTCAGGAGAAGGAATTGACATTTATAAAATCACCAGAAACCAACAAATTGTAAACTGTATGGTAAAATGGCTCTTAGTACAATTGTATTTCAGAGAAGAGAGAGCTTGTTGAAGTTGAAGTATTCTGGAGGATGTGATAGGATGTGTTAAAAGAATTATATCATGTTTCAGGAAGAAATGGTGTGTGGGGGATGAAGAATAGGTGAAGAATAGGACAATGATCTCATATATAGCAAAACTAGCTTCTCTGGACTAAGCAGTGTGTTTGTTTTGTTGTTGTTGTTTTGGTGTGAAGCATTGTGTATATATATATATATATATATATATATATATATATATATATATATATGTTTGTTTGCTCTTAGACCAAAGTAGATATGGCAAATTACTCAGTGTCTTCCATGACTTCCTACATTAATTAGCTTTTGTTATATATAAAATGGGAATCTAACTGAAATATTTCATGAAGGCAGGTGATAAATCTTATGGAAGATAATGAGGGTTCAAATTATGACATTGATGGTAAAAGTGTTGGATAGAGAAGTTATTGAGAGGTAGAATAAATAGAACAATATGGTACCAGAATATGGTGGTGAGGAGTACTTTTTAATGAAGCAAAAAGGGCACAGCCGAAACACTTTTGATGGAAATATAGGGCTTAGCCAATCTGTGATGCTAAATATTTTAGTGGAACATGGCAAAATATAATCATTTTAAACTAGAGGCCTGATGCACAAAATGCATGCAATGGTAGGTCTTTGCAGTCCTGGCTGCCAGGGCCCTCACAGCCCCAGTTGCCTCCCAGCCCTGGCTGCCAGGATCCTTATAGCCCCAGCTGCCTTACAGACCTGCAGACCTACCCCCGAACCACACCTGCCTTGGCCTGGTGCTGCTTGGATCTGCCAACACATACACCCAGTTCCACAGTTCTATGGAACATCCAGATTGATCTCCCAAAGAGGGTGGCCTGGGCCTCCCTCTTTGGGACAATCACAGAGCCCCTCGATTGATTGCCCTGCCAGCTGCTCCCTGGTGGTCTGTGCACATCATAGCGACCAGTTGTTCCTGGTTGTTCCACCATTAGGGTCAATTTGCATATTACCTTTTTATTATATAGGATACTGATGTTCTTCCTATGAGTACAGAAACATCTTTTGGGTCTAGCTAAAATTTTACAACATAATTCTTACATTAAAATGTTGCTCTGTTCTATTAAAAGAAAAAATCTTGAATTAAAGTCTCATCAAAGGCTTTATAAGTTGTTCATGTATCTGGGACACACTTTGTACTTTGGAATGAAGGAGAAACAGGCAGTTTTTTTTTCATTAATATGTTTTTTATTGATTTCAGAGGAAGGAGGGGAGAGGAAGAGAGGGATAGGAATATCTATTATGAGAAAGAATCATTGATCGACTATTTCCTGCATGCCCCCTACTGGGATTCAAGCCTGAAACCAGGGCATATGTCCTTACTAGGAATCGAGCCATCAACCTCCTGATTTATAGGTCAACGCTCAATCACTGAGCCATGTCATCCTGGCAATAGGCAGTTTTTGTCAACAGGCTGAGAAAGATCTATATAACCAGGAGTTCTTAGGCTTTAACTATGATAACATAAGATGGCTTTTAGGCGACTGCCTTAGTAGTACTTTCTCACCCTAGCTTCACATAAGAATAACAGGGGCAAGGATGTGTTTTTAAAATGCTATTGCCTAGAATG
Source organism: Murina feae (assembly GCA_004026665.1). NCBI lineage: Eukaryota > Metazoa > Chordata > Mammalia > Chiroptera > Vespertilionidae > Murina > Murina feae. Next base: position 3,615 of record PVJC01023192.1, read on the forward strand.
AAGGAAGATGGCTGCCAACGGGAAGGCAGACTGCAAGATAGTGTGTGAGTGAGAGAATGAAAGGAGAGGGTGTGGATATACAGAGAGTGTAAATTTGTGGATCAGCGATAGCTATACTTCAGGGGACTGTTGGAGACTGAGGAATCAGGCTCCCCTGACTGGGCAGCCTCCATTGCTGCTGAAATCTCTCCCAGAGTGGTTGGCTCTGCTGCAGAAACTGCGCCATCTCGAAGGGGAGAGTGGCTGTTATTGGAAGCATATACACTCAGGGACCCTGCAGCCATGGCACCCAGGGACCAGCTAAACCTAGGAACACCGGTTCTCAAGCAGTGCAGATACGTGGACTCAGATGAACCCTGCTCCTTCTCACAGAAAGGTCAGATTTCATCTAGGGAAAAATGAGGTCTGCAATCCAGGTTGGAGAGAACTTGCACAGGAGAAGTCTGCGCCCAACAAAGTCCACAGTCGTTGGGGCCAGTGTGGTCCACGAGTGTGGAAGGGGATCTGCAGGGCTGCTGGAAGAAGGGTACTCTAAAAATCAGCCCATAGATGAACTGGGTGCAAAAAGGCAGCCTTAGATTTTACCAGTGTACCAGCTGATTAGTGCCAGGGGAAAAGGGACGTGTGGAAGAGACATTTAGAGAATTGCGCGCAGAGCTGGACAGTGAAAGTTGCGAGCTTGCACACTTACTCTGGCTCTTTTTTCTCTTTAAATCTTTGCTTTCAATTACTAAACCCAATACATAGGATCATCCAATTGGAACACTCACAGAGACTGCAGGGGAACCTGGGGATCAGAGCAGGGAGGACCGCTCAGGGAACCAGCTCTGGCACAGTCTATTCTCCCAAACAAGTATTAAGAGGGACAGAGAAAAAAAAAACCTAGTTACTGTCTAAGGAGGACTTATAGCCCCAGTGGTAAATCCAGAAACACTGCCAACCAGGGGCTGAATCACAAATTGACTCTTCTGTAAACACAAATAAAGGCAGTCTTAGAAACAAAGAAATACTGCCTACTTTAAAATCAGGACTGTACTTTACAACATAGAGGAGCAGTGTATCGCAGGGAACTTCAATACTCTCCTGAATACCTGACAGGACAAAGGCATGCCAAACAGAAGAGTAGAGGAAGTGAATGACCTTCACTACTGCACACTTTTATTTTTTCACCTTTTACTCAACAAGTTCTTTTTTTTCTTTTTTTATCACTTGATTTTACTTTCTTAATTATTATACTTTTATTTTTAATTAGTATTATTACTACTATTGCAACCTTTTTTAAAAGTGTCATTTTATTTTCTCTTTATTTTGGGATTAATGTTCTACATTCTATTTTCATCTTTCCTTTAGCATCATTTTACTCTATCTCAACTTTATCTTTATGCCAACACTCCATCACTCACTTTCCCCCTTTTCTTGTCCTGTTCTCTTATTTTATTCCTACATTATATTTTCCCTATTCCTTCTTTTTACTACCTGTTAAAAATTCATCCTACTTATAAATCTAATTTCTGATCCCCTGCTCCAAGCCTATATACACCTCTCTCTTGGCATTCTTCACTATCAAAATTTTTTTCTCTCTTTCCTTTTTTATTGTTTTATTTGTTTCTGTTGCTATTATTTTTTTGGGGTTTTTTGTACTATGTTTTTGTTTTGTTTTGTTTTGCCTTGCTTTCTCTCTGTTCTATTGTTCTTGTTTGCTTGATTGTTCTTAGATTGTTTTGTTTCTTTTGCTTGTTTGTGAAATTGTCTCCCTTTTTTGTTTTGTTTATGTCTTTATTTTTTAATTCTGTTTTTCTTCTCCTCACTTGTTATTAGTTGTTGTTTATAGTTTTCTTTCATCTTTGGGTGTTTGTTGTTTGCATTTTTGGGATTAGTTGTTGTTCTACTGGAGTTTTCTCCCTATATAAATAGTTCGCCCTCCCCTTCTTTTTTATTCTCTTTCTTTTCTCACTTATTTTTTTCCTTTTCTCAATATCATTTTTGTACTTTTTTTTCTCTTTTCTTATCCCCTAATTCTCTTTTCTCAGGTGGTCACCTTTATTTGGGGTTATTAGTAACATGAATACATTTTTGTACAATGCCTTGGGGATTGTGCCTTGTTGTGTTGTATTTTATGCCTTAAAATCAGGAGAGAGAGAGCTACATAACCAGACACCTGGAGAAAGAGATCATGGGAGACAAAGAAACAGCCCACAAGTGAAAGAAAAGGAGGCATCACCAGAGAAGGAAGTAAACAAAAAGGAGGCAAGCAATATGTCAGAGAAAGAATTCAGAGAAATGGTCATAAGTTGACTGAAAAACTTGGAAGACAAATTCAACAATATGAGTAAGAACCAAGAGGAAATGAAGAAACAAAAAGAAATGAAAAATGACATTACTGCTATAAAGAACTCAATAGAAAGCATCAACAGTAGACTAGAAGAAGTAGAGGACCTCATCAGTTAGCTAGAAGACAAAGTAGTAAAAAATACCCAAGCAGAACAGCATCTAGAAAAAAAACTTAAAACAGGAGGAGAGCCTAAGGGAGCTTTGGGACAACATGAAACGAAACAACATCCATATAATAGGGGCGCCAGAAGGAGATGAAGCCAAGCAAGGAATAGAAAACCTGTTTGAAGAAATAATGACAGAAAGCTTCCCTGATATAGGGAAGAAAAAAGTCACACAAATCCAAGAAGCTCACAGAGACCCAAACAAAAAGAACTCCAAAAGACCAACCCCAAGGCACATTATAATTAAATTGGCAAACACCACCAACAAAGTAAGAATCTTAAAAGCAGACAGAGAGAAACAGAAAGTTACCTACAAAGTCCCAATGAGACTAGCAACTGATTTCTCAACAGAAACACATCAGGCACGAAGGGAATGCAATGAAATATACAAATTCCTGCAAAGGAAGGGTCTGAATCCAAGAATACTGTACCTAGCAAGGCTATCAATCCAAATTGAGGGTGAAATCATCTTCACAAACAAAAGGACTAAAGAAGTTTATTACCACCAAACCAGCAATGCAAGAAAAGCTAAGCAGTCTTCCGTAAAAAGAAGAAATAGGAAGCAAAGAAGGAGCACAGGCATAAAGAATAAAAATGGTGAGAAACAAGTACCTATCAATAATAACTTTAAATGTTAATGGATTAAATGCCCCAATCAAAAGATATAGGGTAGCTGAGTGATAAGAAAACATGACCCATATATCTGCTGTCTACAGGAAACCCACCTCAGAAAAAAAGGACTAACACAGACTGACGGTGAAGGGATGGAAAAAGATTTTTGAGGTGAATAGAAATGAAAAAACAAAGCTGGGATAGCAATACTTATATCAGACAAATTAGATCTCAAAGTGAAGGACATACAAGAGATAATGAAGGCCACCTAATAATACTAAAGGTAGCAATCCAACAAGAAAAATATAACTCTGGTAAACATATACGCGCCCAATACAGGAACACCCAAATACATAAGAAAATATTTGGAAGTTATCAAGGGAGAGATTTGTAGCAATACAGTCATAGTAGGGGATTTTAATATCATATTATCACCAATGAATGCATCCTCTAAACAAAAATATCAGCAAAGAAACATCAATCCTAAATGACTCACTAGATCAGATGGAATTAATGGACACCTTCAGAACGTTTTGCCCCAAAGCCACAGAATATACATTCTTCTCAAGTACACATGGGTCATTTACAAAGATAGACCATATATTGTGTCATAGACAAAGTCTCTTCAAATTTAAGAAGACAGAAATCAGATCAAGCACCATCTCAGACCACAATGGCATAAAACTAGAAATCAATTACAATAAAAACAATAAAAAACCAAACAGCCCTAACTGGTTTGTCTTAGTGTTGGCGTGCTGACTGAGAGGTCCTAAGCTCAATTTTGGTCAAGGGCATGTAGCTTGATTGTGGGCACATGCCCAGTAGGAGGTGTGCAGCAGGCAGCTAATCGATGTTTCTCTCTCATTGATGTTTCTCTCTATCCTTCTCCCTTCCTCTCTGTAAAAATATCAATAAAATATATATTTTTTAAAAATGAAATACCTGTAGGCTAAATAGCATGATATTAAACAATGACTGGGTTACCATGGATATCAAATAAGAAATAAAAATCATCATGGCAACAAACAACAATGAAGACACAACAATCCAAAATCTATGGCATACAATGAAAGCCGTCTTGTGAGCAAAGTTCATAGATCTACAGACCTGCCTCAAAAAACAAGAAACAATGGTAATAAATTATCTAAACCTACAACTCAAAGAATTAGAAAGAGAGCAACAAGAAAAGTCCAACATAACCAGAAGGAAGGAAATAACAAAGATTAGAGTGAAGATAAATGACATAGAGACCAACATAAACAATACAAAAGATCAACAAAACCAAGAGCTTGTTCTTTGAAAGGATAAACAAGATTGATGAACCTCTAGCCAGGCTCACCAAGAATGAAAGAGAGAAGATCCAAATAAATAAAATCAGAAATGAAACAGGAGAAATAACAAGTGAACACACAGAAATACAAAGAATTATGAAAAAAAATACTATGAACAACTCTATTCCAACAAAATGGACAACCTAGATGAAATGGACATATTCTTAGAAAAATACAAGCTTCCAAAACTCAACTAAGAGGAGTCAAGAAACCTGGATAGGTTGATAACTACTGAAGAAATTGAAACAGTGATCAAAAATCTTCTAGCAAACAAAAGCCCTGGTCCAGATGGATTTACAGAGGATTTCTACCAAGCATTCAAGGAAGAACTAAAACCTATCCTACTCAGACTCTTCCAAAAAATTCAAGAGTAAGGCACACTTCCAAGCCCTTCCTATGAAGCCAGCATTAACTTAATTCTAAAACCAGATAAAGACACTACAAAAAAGAGAACTACAGACCAATAACCTTGATGGACATAGATGCTAAAATCTTCAACAAAATCCTAGCAAATCGGATTCAACAATACATTAGAAAGATCATACACAATGTCCAAGTGGGATTTATTCCAGGGATGCAAGGTTGGTTCAATATCAACAAATCAGGCAGTCTGAAAATGGCGGCAGGCAAGAAGGAGGTGAGGGATAGGGAGTGAGTGAGAGAGTGGATGAAAAGAGAGTGTGTGGAGGTGTATAGTGTGTGTGTGAGCAAGTGAGGGACAGTTAAATCCAGCAGGAGCAGCAGGGGCTGGCAGCCAGGCTCTCTGAGACAGGGAGAGACTGCCACCGCTGTGAACAATCCCCAGACTGTGGACTGCAGGACTCTCACGGGGAGTCCAAGCCATCTTGAAGGGGAGATCAGTCTCTTCTAAGAACTCATCAGCACACCCAGACAGGCCTGGGACACTGCCTGCGTGACCTGGCAGCCACTCCAGCAAGGAACCCAGGGATCTCCACCGCCAACAGAGCACAGTGCCTACAGCAGTAAGTACAGCCTCCCCCTCACCAGAGGCAAACCTCTGACCTTGCATTCACGCATCTCTAGCTCCCAGCCCCCCACATTGGCCGTGGTGGCACACAGAGCGCGTGGAGGTGCGTGCAGACCAGCATATTTTTCCAGGGAGCCCCGGGAGGATGTAGTTCGCTGCTGTGCTGACGCATAGCAATTGCAGAGTGCTCCGAGGTGCACGCGGCCCATCAAACTTTCCCGGGGAGCCCCCGGAGGACCCAGTTTGCTGCTGTACCAGGGCATAGCACCACCGAGGTGCGCGAGCCCCCGGAGGACCCAGTTCGTTGCCATACCAGCGCATAGCAGCTCCGAGGTGCACATGGCCCAGCGGACTTTCCTGGGGAGCCCCCAGAGGACCCAGTTTGCTGCTGTACCAGTGCTTAGAAGTGCCGAGGTGTGTGAGCCCCCGGAGGATCCAGTTCGCTGCCATACCAGCGCATAGCAGCACCGAGGAGCGCGAGCCCCCAGAGGACCCAGTTCACTGCCGTACCAGCGCATAGCAGCTCCGAGGTGTGCGCGGCCCAGCGGACTTTCCCGGGGAGCCCCCAGAGGACCCAGTTCGCTGCCGTATTAGCGCATAGCAGCTTATAGAGCACGCCGAGGTGTGCGTGGCTCAGCAGACTTTTCCTGGGAGCTTCAGGGGGACCCAGTTCACCGCTGCACTAGCACAAAGTAACGCACAGAGTGTGCTGAGGTGCGCACGGCTCAACAGACTTTTCCGGGGAGCCACTGGAGAACCCAGTCCACCCCTGCACTAGTGCATAGCTGTGCACAAGTGGCCCAGGCACGTGTGGCCCAACAGACTTCTCTGGGAAGCCACTGTGGGCCCCAGCTCAGCGCAGTCACACGTATCTGTGCACAGGTCACCCAGTTGTGTGGCACCAGAGACTTCTCTTGGGAGACACTGAGAGCCCCAGCTGGATGTGATTTTCTGTCTACCTCACAACTACAGAACTCTGGACACCACAGTCACGCCTTTCCAGAATACAGGCCTCCTGAGCCCCAATACCCCAACAGACGGTTCCTGAGTGACACTGTGAGTCCCCACTGGGCACACGTGATTTTAATCAACTGCACAAGACAACAAAAATGGGGACAATCCCTCCATGGCTGCTGACTTCTAGACACCTCAGTTGCATCGTTCCAGCTCGCAGACTTACATCAAAAGAACCCAAATAACTCAAGTAGGTAGCTACACTAGATTGCCAAACTCAGAAGACCTGAGAGGTCACACAAGTAGCACCATCCCCAAAAGAAACTGGGTGGCAAAACAATTGGAGCTACAAGTAAAATATTACAGCAAAACATGGGAAGACAAAAAGGCAATCCACAAAAGAAAGAAAAAGAGGAATCTCCAGAAACAGAGTTAAATGAAATAGAAGCTACTAACTTATCAGAGAAAGAATTCAGAATAATGGTTATAAGGATGCTCAAACAGCTGGAAGACAAATACACACAACTCAATGAGAATTATAAGGAGCTGAATGAGAATGCCACCAATATGAAAAGGAACCAAGAGGAAATAAAGAACGACATAGCTGCAATAAAGAACACAATTGAAGGATTAAATAGTAGACTAGAAGAGGCTGAAGACCGCATCAGCGAATTAGAAGACAAGGTAGGAAAAAACACACAAACACAGGAGCAACTGGAACAAAAAACTCAAAAAGCAAGAGGAGCCTATGGTAGCTCTGGGACAACACAAAATGAAACAACATTGGCCTAATAGGGGTACCAGAAGGAGAGGAGGAGAAGCAAGGAATAGAAAACCTGTTTGAAGAAATAATGACAGAAAAATTCCCTGATGTTGGCAAGGAAAAAACTATACAAGTCCAAGAAGTACAGAGAGTGCCAAACAAGGTGAACCCTAAAAGACCAACACCAAGGCACATCATAATTACATTGGCAAACACCAACAACAAAGTAATAATCTTAAAGGCTGCCAGAGAGAAACAGAAAATTACCTACAAGGGATCTCCTATTAGAATATCAGCTGATTTCTCAACAGAAACACACCAGGCAAGAAGGGAATGGAATGAAATATACAAAGTGATGCAAAGCAAGGGAATGAATCCAAGAATACTATACCCAGCAAGGCTATCATTCAAAATTCAAGAGGGAATCAGAAGCTTCACAGACAAAAAAGGGCTAAGAGAGTTTATTACTACCAAGCCAGCAATGCAAGAAATGCTAAAGGGACTGCTGTAAAAAGAAGAAAAAAAAATACAAGAAGAAACTCAAACATTAAGGATAAAAAATGGCCACAAACAAATACTTCTCAATAATAACAGTAAATGTAAATGGACTGAATGCTCCGATCAAAAGAAACAGGGTAGCTCAATGGATAAGAAAACAGGACCCATCTATCTGCTGTCTGCAAGAGACCCACCTCACAAAAAACGATTCACACAGACTGAGAGTGAAGGAATGGGAAAAAATTTTTCAGGCAAATGGAAATGAGAAAAAAGCTGGGGTTGCGATACTTATTTCTGACAAAATAGACCTCAAAGTAAAGGCCATAAAAGAGATAAGGAAGGCCACTACATAGTACTAAAGGGAACAATTCAGCAAGAAGATATAACCCTGGTAAACATATATGCACCCAATGCAGGAGCACCCAAATACATAAAGCAACTTCTGGAAGACATCAAGGGAGAGACTGATAGCAATACAGTCATAGTAGGGGACTTTAATACCCCACTGACACCACTGGATAAATCCTCTAAACAAAAAATCAGCAAAGAAACAGCAATCCTAAATGACTCACTAGATCACATAGACTTAGTTGACATCTTCAGAATATTTCACCCCAAAGCTACAGAATATACATTTTTCTCCAGCACACATAGGACATTTTAAAAAATAGACCATATGTTAGGACACAGGCAAAGTCTCTTCAAGAGAATAGAAATCATAACAAGCATCTTCTCAGATCATAATGAAATAAAACTAGAAATCAACTACAATAAAAATACTCGGAAAAAATCAAACACTTGGAGGCTAAACGGCATGTTATTAAACAATGAGTGGGTTACCAGAGAGATAAAAGAAGAAATAAAAAGCATCCTGGAAACAAATGACAATGAAAACACAACAATGCAAAACCTATGGGACACAATCAAAGCAGTACTGAGAGGGAAGTTCATAGTTCTACAGGCCTACCTCATAAAACAAGAGAAACAGATAATAAATGACCCAACTCTACAACTCAAAGAGTTAGAAAGAGAGCAACAAGAAAAGCCCATAGTATCCAGAAGGAAGGAAATAATAAAAATCAGAGCAGAAATAAATAACATAGAGACCAAAAAAAACAATACAAAGGACCAAGGAAACCAAGAGCTGGTTCTTTGAAAGAATTAACCAGATTGATGAACCCCCTTGCCAGACTCACCAAGAAATGAAGAGAGAGGACCCAAATAAACAAAATCAGAAATGAAAGAGGTGAAATAACAACTGACCCTACTGATATACAAAGGATTGTCAAAAAATATTATGAACCACTCTACTCCAACAAACTGGAGAACCTCAACGAAATGGACACATTCCTAGAAAAGTAAAAGCTTCCAAAACTCAATCAGGAAGAATAAAAAAACCTGAATAGGCCAATAACTATTGATGAAATTGAAACAGTTATCCAAAAGCTTCCAGCAAACAAAAGCCCTGGACCAGATGGCTTCACAGGGGAGTTTTACCGAACATTCAAAGAAGAACTAAAGCCAATCCTTCTCAGATTATGCCAAAAATTC
>PVJC01023192.1:12906-26702 GCA_004026665.1 Murina feae
ACCAAAACCAGATAAAGACACCACAAAGAAAGAGAATTACAGGCCAATATCCCTGATGAACATAGATGCTAAGATCCTCAACAAAATCCTAGCAAACTGGATCCAGCATTACATTAGAAAGATCATACACCATGACCAAGTGGGATTTATTCCAGGAATGCAAGGCTGGTACAATATCCGCAAATCAATAAACGTGATATATCACATAAACAAATTGAAAGACAAAAATCACATAATCATATCGATTGATACAGAAAAGGCATTTGACAAAATCCAACACCCTTTCATGATAAAAACTCTCAGCAAAGTGGGAATAGAGGGATCATACCTCAACATAATAAAAGCCTTATATGACACACCCACAGCCAACATCATACTCAATGGGCAAAAACTAAAACCATTTCCCTTAAGAACAGGGACAAGACAGGGATGCCCACTTTCACCACTCCTATTCAACATAGTACTGGAAGTGCTAGCCAATGCTATCAGGCAAGAAGAAGAAATAAAAGGCATCCAAATTGGAAAAGAAGAAGTGAAATTGTCATTATTCACAGATGACATGATACTGTACCTAGAAAACCCTAAAGACTCTATCAAAAAATTATTAGATTTAATAAATGAATATGGTAATGTAGCAGGATACAAAATTAACACCAAGAAATTTATGGCATTTCTATATGCCAATAATGAACTTACAGAAAGAGAAATTAAAAAAGCAATCCCATTTACCTTTGCACCAAAAAAATTAAGATACCTAGGTATAAGCTTAACCAAAGACACAAAAGACCTATACTCGGAAAACTACAGTACATTGAAAAAAGAGATAGAGGAAGACATAAACAGATGGAAGAACATTCCGTGTTCATGGATTGGTAGAATCAACATCATCAAAATGTCCATACTACCCAAAGCAACCTATAGATTCAATGCACTCCCCATTAAAATACCAACAACATATTTCACAGACCTAGAAAGAACTCTTCAAAAATTCATCTGGAATAAAAAAAAGCCCCGAATAGCTGCAACGATTCTGCGAAAGAAGAACAAAGTAGGAGGGATCTCAATCCCAGATATCAAGCTTTACTACAAAGCCACTATCCTCAAAACTGCCTGGTACTGGCACAAGAAAAGACATATAGACCAATGGAATAGAATAGAGAACCCAGAAATAGACTTAAACCACTACGCTCAATTAATATTTGACAAAGGAGGAAAGACCATACAATGGAGCCAAAACAGTCTCTTCAGTAAATGGTACTGGGAAACTTGGTTAGAAACATGCAAAAAAATGAAACTAGACCACCAACTTACACCATACACAAAAATAAAGTCAAGATGGGTAAAGGACTTAAACGTAAGAAAGGAAACCATAAAAATACTAGAGGATTCCACAGGTAGCAAAATCTCAGACATAAGCCGAAAAAATTTCTTCACTGACACAGCTCCTAGGGCAATGGAAGCTAAAGGGAAAATAAACAAATGAGACTATATCAAAATAAAAAGCTTCTGCACAGCAAAAGAAACCATGAACAAAACAACAAGAAAGCCCACTGTATGGGACAATATATTTGCCAATGATATCTCTGATAAAGGTTCAATCTCCAACATTTACAGGGAACTCATACAACTTAACAAAAGGAAGATAAACAACCCAATCAAAAAATGGGCACAGGACCTAAATAGACACTTTTCAAAAGAGGACATAAATAAGGCAGAGAGGCATATGAAAACATGCTAAAGTCACTTATCATTTGATAAATTCAAATAAAAACAACAATGAGGTACCATCTCACCCCGTCAGAATGGCTATTATCAACAAATCACAAATGACAAGTGCTGGAGAGGATGCGGAGAAAAAGGAACCCTCATACACTGCTGGTGGGAATGCAGACTGGTGCAGCAACTGTGGAGAACAGTATGGAGTTTCCTCAAAAAACTAAAAATGCAACTGCCATTTGACCCAGTAATCCCACTTCTAGGAATATATCCCAAAAAACCAGAAACACCAATCAGAAAGGATATATGTATCCTTATGTTCATAGCAGCACAATTTACCATAGCTAAGATTTGGAATCAGCCTAAGTGTCCATCAGCAGATGAATGGATTAGAAAACTGTGGTACATCTACACGATGGAATACTATGCTGCTGTGAAAAGGAAGGAGTTCTTAGCATTTGCAGCAGCATGGATGGAGCTGGAGAGCATAATGCTAAGTGAAATAAGCCAATCAATGAAATAAAAATACCACATGTCTTCACTCATCTATGGATAATAATAACCAGTATAAACTGGTGAACAAAAACAGGTTAAGAGGCAGAACAGCATCAAACAATCTGTCAAATTAAAGCAACAAGGGCGGGGGGTTGAGGGGGTAATAGATCAACCAAAGGACTTCTATGCATGCATTTAAGCATAACCAATGGACACAAATCACGGGGGTGGGGTGGGGATAGGGGAAGATAGAGGAAGGGCAGGGGAAAAAAAGATATTTGTACCAATCTTTGTAATACTTTATGTAATTTAAAAAAATTAATAAAATAAAATAAAATAAAAAAACCAAATCAAGAAACATGATATATCACATAAATAAACTGAGTGACAAAAATCACATAATCATATCAATAAATGCAGAAAAAGTATTTGACAAAATCCAACACTTTCTTGATAAACACTCTCAGCAAAGAGGGAATAGGGGGATCATACCTCAACATGATAAAAACCCTATATGACAATCCTACATCCAACATCATACTCAATGGGTAACTACTAAATCGATTTCCCCTAAGAACAGGAACACGACAAGGATGCCCACTTTCACCACTCCTGTTCGACATAGTACTAGAAGTACTAGCCATAGTGATCAGACAAGAAGAAAAAATAAAAGGCACCCAAATTGGAAAAGAAGAAGTAAAACTATCCTTATTTGCAGTTGACATATTATACATAGAAAACCCCAAAGACTCCAGCAAAAAAACTACTAGACCTAATAAATGAATTTGGCAGTGTAGCAGCATACAAAATTAACACCCAGAAATCTGTGGCCTTTTAATACACCAATAATGACCCCACAGAAATAGAAATGGAAAAAAAATCCCATTTACAATTGTACCAAAAAAATTAAGATACCTAGGAATAAACTTAAACAAGGACATAAAACACCTGTATAGGACATTGAAAAAAAGAGATAGAGGAAGACATAAAAAGCTTCTGCACAGCAAAGGAAACCATAAACAATACAACACGAAAGCCCACTTCATGGGAGAACATATTTGCCAATGTTATTTCTTTTTTTTAAAGATATAATAGAATGTTTTTATTCTTCATAGTAAGCTTTTCTTAGTATGAAAAAAGTAAGTAAAATTTTTTAAAGTATTGAAATTTGACTACATAAAATTTTATTTATTTTTATTTATTATTATTATTTTTAATTTCTTTATTGATTAAGGTATTATATATGTGTCCTTATCCCCCCATTGCCCCCTCCACCCTCCACTCATGCCCTCACCCCCCTGTTTCTGTGTCATAAAATTTTAAATGTCTATGTAGTGAAAGATACCATAGACCAAGTTAAGATGATAAATGGAAAATGGAGAAAATATTTCCAACATGTATAGTAGACAAAAGCCAATATAGGTAATATTTAATAGCATAGGCTCAGGAATTAGGTTGCATAGGTTCAAATACTAGCTATATCAGATTCCAGTCTTTTGACCTTAGGCAAGTTACTTAACACCTCTGAGCCTCAAGCTTCTTCATCTATTAAGTGGAGATAATAAAATCTACTTGAGCTAGCTGAGAGCTATTTTTATGTAAAGGGTAACTAACCCTCTAGATATTCAACATCAATAAATACCCTTTTATCTTATTTTCACTTACTCCCTGACAGCATTTCAATGTACTAGTCAAACTAGTCCTAGTCAATATTCTCTTTAAATTGGCTTTTTACCTCTTTGTTCCATGCCTTACTGTCACAGCTATCTCAGTCTAAAAAATTCTCCATCCAGTCTCTGCACATAAAAATACTACCCATATTTTATTTATTTATTTATTTGTCTTTTTTCTTTTCTTTTTCTTTTTTTTTTTTTTTTGGTTTACTACCCATATTTTAAATCCTAACTCAAATCCTGTCTTCTCTATAGACTGTTTCTGATTAGTCAGTCAAAATAGCGCATTCTTTTTCTTTGAATTTCTAAGGTGCCTATCATACTACTTTCTATATATAATCAAACCGTTTGAAAGCTTTATTTCCTATAGAAGTTTGTGAATTTTCACAGGCTAGAATCATATATTCTACTTCAATGTCCTTATTATAGTTCATAGGAGGTATTGTATTAAATGTTTACTGTTTTTGTTTGTTTCCCATAACACTGATCTACTACAGGGCAATCATGAGAAGATATATGGAATTCTCACATACATAATCTATCCATCTCTCTCACACACACACACACACACACACACACACACACACACACACACATTTCCTAAGCAGCACACACTTTCTTTTTTTTTAATTTATACTTAACCATAAATACATAAGACTGATTGACTGAACAAAAAATGTGATATAACTCTACTGGAAGGATGAGGGTAGGAGAAAAATTACAAATATCTAAATGATAAATCCTCATTTACCATAATAGCAAGTCAATAGATAAAGTACAAAATTATCAAATTAAGAAATAGGATTGCAAAGTTAGAGGCGCTGCAGTCAGTAGAGCACAGACAGCTGTGGCCAGACTAGGGGCCAGGTGGTTGCAGTGCCCCCCAGGCTGCCAGCTGTGGACCATGTGGCCATGGTGGCCTGTGGCCATGGAGGATCTTGTTCAAGATTGGGTGGCTTCACCAGTCACCTCTGGAAGTGGGAAATCTAAGGCAAAGAGAACACACGACTACCTGGCTCCCTGAAGAGGGGAAGGCTGGAACATTGCTCAAGGAAGATCTTATCAAGATTGCCAAGAAGCAAATGATGCTAATACAGAAAGTAAGTTAAGATGTACAGAAGGGAGAAACAAACAGAAGTACTCAAATCAAAACCTGTTGCCTGAGGCACTGATGATATTATTAAGATGGACTGCTGTGGCAGGAGCCAGAGACAGGTCCTCCCAGAACCCACAGCTACCTCGCCTGTCCAGACAAACACCAGATGATATCCTGGGCCATGTTCTAGACCTTGGCCTTAGCCATGTTTCACATTTTTAGTCCCATGAGAGGAAGTGCACTGCATGAAGGACTGGTGGAATATCCTTTTTTCATATTATCATGCACTTTGTGTTTGCCTCCACTGATACACCTGAAGTGAGCATTCAATACAAGATCACCTATAGTCAACTGCTGCTTATATTAGACCAATCTAAACACCATCATGTCATGGAGAATCAGTATTGCTCTCTGTGTGGGGTCACTGTGAGCACAAAAGCAAAACACTGCAGCATCTGCAAGTGCACTGCTGGCTTTGTCCATCATTGTCAATGGCTCAAAACTGCGTCAGGAGCAGGAGTTACTGGTGGTTCTTAAACTCTGTGGCCTCTGCCTGGGTTATTGTGCTTGGCTATGATCCTCTTGAACATTTTCATCCAGTACATCAACCTGTGGGTGCTTCAATGAAAATGTTGGCAAGCAGAACACGTGGCTATCGTTCCTGCCATATTTTCACCAAAAGGCCAAGACTGCAGTGCTCATGATAATCAGGGTGTTTGTGCTGGAGTTCGGCGTCATCTGCCTCCTGCTGCCTGAGTGCCTGTTTATCTTCCATCTTTATCCAGTGTTGAACAGGATGAGAACATTTGATTGTGTGACACGGGGCCACAAACAACAGAGGTCAAGAGCCTCATCAAGGAACAAAAATAGGACCTTTTGAGTATAGTATTGCAAAGAGATCACAACCCAGTTTGATCTGCATGTAGGTACCTGGAACTTTGCTCTATCAACATTGAAGACTGCCTTGTGAGGAAAGGATCAAGCCAGCAGGTTCTTTCCTTTAGACACAACCATGTCTCCAGAGGAAATGAATGACAATCCAGTTTCTCTCCACCTGGCAGGATGCTATCTTCTGTAGTCTTGCCTCCAGCTCTGCCCTTTGTCAAGTTTGTGAGCATTATAGTGGTCCAGGAAGACTCCTTCTCACCAAAGGTTGCACCTCCTTCCCGTGGAGGGAGACAGTGCTGAAAATGAAGGCATAACTTCAGGAGCCAGGGGGCCAGCACTGACTGAGTGCCCCACCCAGGAGCCCTTCTCTGAGATTCTGATCCCGGCTGTGGAGTCAGCCTTGGAAAACCTGTCACTCCTGAACTCGCTGCAAGGCAGCAGCCAGAATGTGCCATCTCAGCAGCCCCAGGATGCCCACATAGAGGCCCAGGAGGCCCAGACTGTACCATCTCCCACCATCATCATTGTGAAGGAGCTGGATGAGGAGCAGGCCCTGCAGGAAGAGTGCCCCCTCCAGACTGACCAGTTTTTAGGATGTAAGCAGGAGATGACTTTGTGCTGGGCCCAGAAGTCTTCCCTTAGAACCAGGACCAACCTGTCCTCAGCTTGGAGTGCAGCAACTCCTTTAATGAGTCCATTGAGATAGAAGCATTCATTCCTCCAGAGTCCCCTGTGACTATGATGCCCAATGACTGGAAGCTTGGAAAGAAGACTGGTCCGAGAGTTCTGAGGAGGCGACATGCCATGCGGCGGGTCCCCAGAGGATGCGGCGCGGAGGGAGGAGAGTGGGGCCATGGGCCACGGGCACCAAGTGCTGGGCAAGGGGCGTTCCAGGAGGATGCGGGTGGGGTGTCCAGCGTGCTCACAATCACAAACACGCTCCCAGGCCCCAGGAGGGCGGGCCCACGCCACCTCACCACTCCCTGACCCTAGACCGGACCCCGCAGCCCACCTCGCACCCAGGGCCCATTCCCCAGGTGAACCGACCTGCCCCAAGGGAGCAGTAGCGGCCTCAGGCTCAGCTTGCTATATGTAGTGGCCTCAGCTGCGAGCCTCCCGGGGACTCCAAGGGAGACGTGGTGGAGGCTGCGGGCTGAGAGATGATGGACTGAAGCACCTCTCCCAACCACTGTCCAATGCGTGGGAAGCGGTCAAACCATCCCCAGCCCTGTCCCTGTCCCCTCAACAATCGCCTCTCCCACCTTCGGCCACCGCCTAAGGGAAGCTTGCCAATGTTATTTCTGATAAGGGTTTAATCTCCAACATTTACAGGGAACTCCTACAACTCAACAAAAGGAAAATAAATAATCCAATAAAAAAAAATGGGCAGAGGACCTAAATAGAATCTCTTTGAAAGAGGATACTCAGAAAGCCTGAAGACACATGAAAACATGCTGAAAGTCACTAACCAACTAAGAGATGCAAATCAAAATGACAATGAGGTACCATCTCACACCTGTCAGAATGGCTACCATCAACAAATCAACAAATGACAAGTGCTGGAGAAGAAGCGGAGAAAAAGGAACCCTCCTGCACTGCTGGTGGGAATGCAGACTGGTGCAGCCATTGTGGAGAACAGTATGGTGTCTCTTCAAAAAATTAAAAATGGAACTCCCATTTGACCCTGCGATCCCACTTCTAGGAATATATCCCAAGAAACCAGAAACCCCAATCAGAAAGGATATATGTATCCCTATGTTCATAGCAGCACAATTTACCACAGCTAAGATTTGGAAACAGCCTAAGTGTCCATCATCAGATAAATGGATTAGAAAACTTCGGTACATCTACACAATGGAATACTATGCTGCTATAAAAAAGAATAAATTCTTCCCATTTGCAGCAGCATACATGGAACTAGAGAGCATTATGCTAAGTGAAATAAGCCAGGAAGTGAAAGAAAATACCATATGATCTCACTCACTTATGGATAATAAAGAACATTATAACCTGATGAACAAAAAGATAGATACAGAGGCAGAGAAGCATGGAACACACTGTCATATTACAGTGGGAAGGCTGGGGAATTTTGAGGGGTGGTGGGGGAGTAAGAGATCAACCTAAGGACTTGTATGCATGCATGTAAGCATAACCAATGGACACAAGACACTGGGAGGGTGACATAAGGGCATGTGCTGGGAGGCCAGGGGAAGTTCAATGGGGGGAAAAAGGAGACATATGTACTACTATCTGTAATACTTTAAACAATAAAATAAAAATTTAAAAAATGCTATTGCCTAGTTACCACCTCTATAGAGTCTCATGTGGGCCCAAGGGCATCACTATTAAAAACTATATTTATCTAATTTTGATATTGGATTAATACTGGCCTCATAAGTGTGTTGGAAAGTGTCCCCTCCTCTATTGTTTTCTAGAAAAGATTTTGTAGATCAGGTTTTAATTCATCTTTACCTATTCTGTAAAAATTTTCACTGAAGCCACCAGTATGGCCATCAGGTCATAAAGGGGATGGAATACCCTGCTGTATCTCTGCTAACCCTGCCAATATAGCTATATATTTTAAATAGCTTGATCTCACTTCATTTTCCCTATGCCTATGAATAAAGTCTAATAGAACTAGCCTTCAAGATACTTTTTCTATGAAGGAGCCACATAATGTAGCTCAGGCTAGGAACTTCCTAAACTCTAATCTTGGAGTTATATGCAATTATTTATTATATGCTGCAGAAGTGTTATAAAATTATAATCCTATAAAATAAATTGTCTTAGAATAATAATGTAGAGTCTTAGCCCACAGATTTTTTTAAGGTAATAAGAAACGTTTTTCTCTCATAAACATTAGAGAAGGCAAGTTAGGATAATATCTCTTCTACAGGTTCAAGGATTCCTGTAATGCCAGCTCAGTTGGAAAATGGGCAGATTGATTTATGTACATTATTTGTCAGATACATGGTTGATTTCTTAGGAAATGACCTTGGCCAAAAAGTTTATACCAATGAATTCTGTTGTCACCCATTGCCAATCTAACATGTTGCATCTAATAACTGCATGGTTACACTACAGCTTAAAAGTATGTCTGTGCATGCACGATCATGCTTATGTATATGAAAAATTATAATGAAATGCAGGAATAATAGTACTTATGTTGCTCACATGATGTTTTATAATACTAGACACCTTGGGAGTATCTTCTTTAGAATACATTACTGCTTGTCCAATTCATTCAGAATCCTGAAAAGTTAGTTAACCTATAAAATATATTTCTAAAAATATTTTACACACTTATTATGTATTTGGAAATTTTCACAAAATAGGCCATCATCTAGAGCTTCTGATTCAGCAACCTAATTTTATAAAATCACTGAATATCACTTTTTGTTTTCTTTAAATATATATTTTTTAATTTCAGAGCGAAAGGGAGAGGGAGCGATAGAAAAAGAACATCAATGATGAGAGAGAATCATTGATCAGCTGCCTCCTGCACATCCTCTACTGGGGATCAATCCTGCAACCCGGGCATGTGCCCTTGAGCAGAATTGAACCTGGGACCCTCAGTCCATAGGTGATGCTTTATCCAATGAGCCAAACCGGCTAGAGCTGAATATTACTTTTTAAAGAATGGAGCATATAATGACTCTGAAATCTTAGATAAATCTTATTCACAATTGCTACTGTACAAAGGTTATAGTGTAAAAGTTTGTGATCAGATATAATTCTCATTTATTTATCCATTCTTTCTACAAATCTTTATTGAGCACCCTAGTATATGTCAGGTGTAAGCTAAAAATATAAACATAAAAAACTAAAGATGATATTCAAGTGAACAATTCTAATGTTTTAAGCTAAATCTTTCTTATAATGGAAATCCTGTAATGGAGAACTGTCTGCTGATACTTCCTTTTCTCAAATATTCTGAGGAAACTTTTGTATGGGAAAAGAGAGGTTCCTACCATAACAGAAGTATTGTATTTGACCTATGCATTCTTCAACAAAATTTTTAAATGTTAAAGTACAGTGCTAGAAATGAATATTTTACTGAACCATGAGCTAGAATTTTCCTTTTTGGTTAGGTTGTTATTTTTGGATGTTTTTATTTTATATTTTTTAGTGAGAAAGCTGATGTATTATTTATAGCACATATTGTTCTATGTTTTTTGCTTTCCATTTAAAGGGGTATAACTATTAGTCATTGTTTCAATAAATAGTTTTTTTTAAATTTCTTTATTGATTAAGGTACTAATATGCGTCTTTATCCCCCCATTTCCCCTAACCCTCACTCATACCCTCACCCCCCTGTTGTCTGTGTCCATTGATTAGGCCTATATGCATGCATACAAGTCATTTGGTTGATCTCTCCCCCTTACTCCCACCCTCCCTTACCTTCCCTCTGTGGTTTGACGGTCTGATCAATGCTTCTCTGTCTCTGGTTCTGTTTTTGTTCATCAGTTTATGTTGTTCATTAGATTCCATGAATGAGTGAGGTCATGTGATATTTATCTTTTTCTGTCTGGCTTATTTCACTTAGCATAATGCTCTCCAGTTCCATCCATGCTGTTGCAAATGGTAAGAATTCCTTCTTTTTTACAGCAGCATAGTATTCCATTGTGTAGATGTACCAAAGTTTTCTAATTCACTCATCTGCTGATGGGCACTTAGGATGTTTCCAAATCTTAGCTATGATGAATTATGCTGCTATGAACATAGGGGTGCATATATTCTTTCTGATTGATGTTTCTAGTTTTTTGGGGGATATATTCCTAGAAGTGAGATCCCTGGGTCAAATGGAAGTTCCATTTTTAGGTTTTTGAGGAAACCTCATACTGTTCTCCACAGTGGCTGCACCAGTCTGCATTCCCACCAGCAGTGAAGGAGGGTTCCTTTTTCTCCTCATCCTCTCCAGCACTTGTCCTTTGTTGATTTGTTGATAATAGCCATTCTGACAGGTGTGAAGTGGTACCTCATTGTTGTTTTGATTTGCATCTCTTGGACAATTAGTGACTTTCAGCATGTTTTCATATGTCTCTTGGCCTTCCTTCTGTCTTCTTTCAAAAAGAAGGCCATTGCCCATTTTTTGTTTGGGTTGTTTATCTTCCTTTTGCTTAGTTGTATTAATTCACTGTAAATGTTGGAGATTAAACCCTTATTGGTGATAACATTGGAAATATGTTCTCCCATGCAGTGGGCTTTATTGTTGTTTTGTTAATGGTTTCCTTTGCTGTGCAAAAGCTTTTTATTTTGATGTAGTCCCATTTGTTTATTTTCTCCTTAGTCTCTACTGGCCTAGGAGCTGTGTCTGTAAAGATATTGCTACAATATATGTCTGCTATTTCGCTGCCTATGGAGTCTTGTAGGATTTTTATGGTTTCCTTCTTACGTTTAAGTACTTTACCAATTTTGAGTTTATTTTTGTGTATGGTGTAAGTTGGTGATCTAGTTTCATTTTTTTGCATGTATCAGTCCAATTTTCCCAGCACCATTTATTGAAGAGACTGTCTTGACTCCATTGTATGTTCATGCATCCTTTGTCAAATATTATTTTTTTTATATTTTTAAAATTTCTTTATTGATTAAGTTATTACATATGTGCCCTTATCAAATATTAATTAAGCATAGTGGTTTGGGTCAATTTTTGGGTCCTCTATTCCATTGATCTATATATCTGTTCTTGTGCTAGTACCAGGCTATTTTGAGAACAGTGGCTTTGTAATACAGCTTGATATCTGGTATTGCGATCCCTCCTACTTTGTTGTTCTTTCTCAGGATTGCTGCAGCTATTTGGGGTCTATTTTATTACAGATGAATTTTTGGAAAGTTCATTTTAGGTCTTTGAAATATGCCATTGGTATTTTAATGGGAAATGCATTGAATCTGTAGATTGCTATTGGTAGTATGGACATTTTAATGATGTTGATTCTACCAATCCATGAAAATGGTACGTTCTTCTGTCTGTTTGTGTCTTCCTCTATCTCTTTTTTTCAGTGTCCTATAGTTTTCCGCATATATGCCTTTTACCTCCTTAGTTAAGTTTATTCCTAGGTATCTTAATTTTTTTGGTGCTATGGTAAATGGGGTTGCTTTTTAAATCTCTTTTTCTGTAAGTTTACTATTGGTGTATAAAAAAGACAGATTTCTTGGTGTTAATTTTGTATCCTGCTACATTGCCAAATTCATTTATTAAGTCTATTTATTTTTTGATGGATTGTTTTCTATGTACAGTATGTCATCTGGAAATAAGGACATTTTTATATCTTTTCCAATTTGGATGACATTTATTTCTTCTTCTTATCTAATTGCTATGACTAGTACTTCCAGTACTATGTCAAACAGGAGTGGTGAGAGTGGGCATCCCTATCTGTTCCTGTTCTTGGGGAAATGGTTGTAGTTTTTGTCCATTATGTATGATGTTGGCTGTGGGTTTGTCATATATGGCTTTTATTATGTTGAGGTATGATCCTTCTATTCCCACCTTACTGAGAGTTTTTATCAAGAAAGAGTATTAGATTTTGTCAAATGCTTTTTCTGCATCAATTGATATGACTATGTTATTTTTATCTCTCAATTTGTTTATGTGATGTATTGTGTTTATTGATTTGTGGATATTGTACTATCCTTGAATCCCTGGGATAAATCCTACTTGGTCATGGTATATGCTCTTTCTGATGTATTGCTGGATCCAATTGGCTTGAATTTTGTTGAGGATTTTGGCATTTATGTTCATGAGGGATATTGGCCTATAATTCTCTTTCATTGTGTTGTCTTTATCTGGTTTTTGGTATTAGGGTGATGCTGGCTTCATAGAATGAGCTTGGAAGTATTCCTTCCTCTTGAATTTTTTAGTATAGTCTGAGGAGGATAGGTTTTAGTTCTTCCTTGAATGATTGGTAAAACTCCCCTGTGAAGCAATCTGGCACGGGGCTTTTGTTTGTTGGAAGCTTTTTGATGACTGCTTCAATTTCTTTCATAGTTATTGGCCTATTGAGATTTTTGAGAGTTTTGGAAGTTTGTATTTTGCTAGAAATATGTCCATTTCCTCCAAGTTGTATAGTTTATTGGAATAGAGTTGTCCATAGTATTTTTTAACAATCCTTTTTATTTCTGTGGGGTCTGTTATTATTTCGCCTCTTTCATTTCTGATTTTATTTATTTAGATCCTCTCTCTTTGCTTCTTGGTGAGCCTGGCTGGAGGTTCATCAATCTTGTTTACCCCTTCAAAGAACCAGCTCTTGGTTTCATTGATCTTTTGTCTTGTAAAATAAACACTTTTAATAGCTTTATAAGAATCTACAATTCATGCAAGCATTTTGTCTATAAGAGCCCAAACAATAGATTTTACATTTTCCCTCTTGGTACCTGACTTTATTTCAGATGTCACAATCTATATACCTTAGTTTTGTTGCTATACTATCTTCTATAATAAAAGCGAAACATGCAAATGTGACCGTTACCACCAGCCAATCAGAGCAGCTGTATGCAAATTAACCCAGACAAGATGGAGGCCAACAGCCAATCAGAGCAGCTGTATGCAAATTAACCCAGCCAAGATGGAGGCCAACAGCCACGGAACTAGACCAAACCAAAGGGTTCTGTTGCAACTGCCTGCCTAGGCTGGCAGTTGGAAGTGGCACTAGGAAGTGCGAAAGCAAGGTGGCGGGCCGGGGAGTGGGTAAGAGGTGGCAGGGGGTCGGCGACCTGCTTGGTGGGCTTCCCAGGCCCTTTGCGGGGCACCGGGGAGCAGGAAAGCAAGGCTGCAGGGGCCGGGGTCCTGCTTGGCAGCTCCCCAGACCCCTTGGCGGCACCAGGAAGTGGGAAAGGAAGGCAGCAGGGGACGGGTGAGTGGGAAAGAGTTGGCGGCCTGCTTGGTGGCTTCCCAGGTCCCTTCCGGGGATCAGGGAGCAGGAAAAGTCTAG
>PVJC01023193.1:0-26636 GCA_004026665.1 Murina feae
AACAGTAAATGCTCAATAATAGTTTTACTGTAATGCAGAGGGCTATGTAACACGAATGATTGATATCTGCTGTCCTTTCAGTTGTATTCTATAAATACCTTGAAGCATGCTGAACTCATCTCAGTATCTCTCCCAAACAAAATATCCCTGCCAATGTATAATATTTTTAGAGGAGAGCAGGGATCACAAGTAAGCAATGGTATTTATGTGTGGAGTTATTTCTGCTATAATACAGCTTATTTTTTAAATTATAAATTACAACAATATACATACTTTGTTGCCCGTGGATAACCAGGCACCCCAAAGTGAATTATTTCTTTTAGGTTCTCTATTAAGGAGGATGGATCAATTTGTATCAATCATTGTTCCATGGCAATATCATAAGAAAAACTATTAGTTATGCTTTAATTTCTAAATTCCATATTTATAAATGCATAATAGAAGCTGTGATGTCTGCATCTAGCCAGTCATATGAGCCACCTGTCAATCCCATATCAGGACTTGACCCAGGCAGTAGAAGAGCTAACTGACAGTCCACTAATGTTAGGGCTTTCCCCAGGTTGACATGGATTCCCTACCTTTAATTTGCAATGTAAATGCCATGGGCAAGGTTTCTTGCTTTAGGTCAAATGGGGGTCCAGGGAAGCTGCAAGTTTAATTGGGGGGCGGGGGGTCAGGGGCAAGTGGGCTAGGTGGGTTTTTCTTAAAACCTCTGTCCATCCTATATAATAAAAGAATAATATGCAAATAGACTGAACAGCAGAACAACTGAACAACCAATCAAAGCATAATATGCTAATGATATATTAAGGCTGCTCAACCACTCACTATGACGTGCACTGACCACCAGGGGGCAGATGCTCCCACCGGTAGGTTAACTTGCTGCTGGGATCTGGCTGATTGGGACTGAGTGAGATGCGCCAGACACACTCTGGAGTCCTGCCATGGTCTCTCCTCAGCCAGATTGTACACTGGTGGAGTCCCTCAGCCTGGCCTGTGCCCTTTTGCAATCTGGGACCTCTCAGGGGATGTCAGAGAGCTGGTTTCAGCCCAATCCCACAGGCTGCTCCCCTTGGGAGGGTGCCAGACACAGGACTCATGGCTGGCGAGCACTGCTGAAGCAGTTCGAGCCTCTCTAATCAGGACTGATTGGGCATGAGCCTGCAGCAGGCACAGTGGGGCTGGGATGAGCGGAAATGGCAGGTAGGAACTGCAAGTGGCCTTGGACTGCGGGTTTTGGCCTGATTCCTGCAGGCCATCCAGAGGGACCCCACCTGTGCACTAATTCATGCACCTGGCCTCTAGTTTTCAAATAAAATTTTAAGTACTAATTTCAATTAGGCATTTTAAAATCAATTAACCTACCATTATTTCTCATTTATTCAGATAAGAAACTGCTCATTACAGCGTAGATGAGTGGATAAAAAATCTGTGATACATTTACACAATGGAATACTATGCAGCTGTAAAAAAGAAGGATCTATTACCCTTTGAAACAGCATGGAGGGACCTAGAGATTATATGTTAAGTGAAATAAGCCAGTGAGAGAAAGACAAATACCACAAAATCTCAATTACATGTGGAATCTAATGAAAAAAATAAACTAATGAATAAAATAAAGCCAGAAACATAGAAACATGGAACAGACTGAAGAATCTCAGATTGAAAAGGGGTTGGGGGGCAGGAAGAGATTAACCAAAGAATTTATATGCATACTAGAGGCCAGGTGCACAAAACCAGCTCTCTGACATCCCCTGAGAGGTCCCGGATTGCAAAAGGGCACAGGCCAGGCTGAGGGACCCCACCATTGTACAATCTGGCTGGGGAGGGACCATGGCGGGACTCCAGAGTGTGTCTGGCCCATCTCTCTCAGTCCCAATCAGCCAGACCCAAGCAGCAAGCTAACCTATCAGTGGGAACATCTGCCCCCTGGTGGTCAGTGCACGTCATAGTGACTGGTCAACCAGCTGACTGCCCCCTGGTGGTCAGTGCAAGTCATAGTGAGTAGTTGAGCAGCCTTAGCATATCATTAGCATATTATGCTTTGATTGGTTGTTCGGTTGTTATAATGTTCAGTCTGTGCATATTATTCTTTTATTATATAGGATTATATAGGACTAGAGACGGGTGCACAAAAATTTGTGCACTCGGGGGGTGGGGGGGTCCTTCAGCCCAGCCCACCCTGTGCCCTCTTGCATTCTGGAACACCTCAGAGGATGTCTACCTGATGGCTTAGGTCTGTTCCCTGGAGGATTGGACCTAAGCTGGCAGTCATACATCCCTCTGGCAGGCCAGGACCCCTCAGGGAATGTCCACTTGCCAACGGGGAGCAGACCTAAGCTGCAGTCAGACACCCTTAGCACTGCTGAGGAGGCAGGAGAGTCTCTGGCTACCGCTGCCGTGCTGGCAGCTGGCAGCCTGGCTTGTGGCTGAGCAGAGCTCCCCCTGTTGGAGAGCATTGACCACCAGGGGGCAGTTCCTGCATTGAGCATCTGCCCCCTGGTGGTCAGTGTGTCATAGTGACCAGTCATTCCCAGTCATTCTTCTGTTAGGGTCAATTTGCATATTACCCTTTTATTATATAGGATAGAGGTCTGGTGCATGGGTGGGGCCAGCTGGTTTGCCCTGAAGGTGTCCCAGATCAGGGTGTGTGTCCCGCTGGGGTGCCTGGCCAGGCTGGGTGAGGGGCTGATGGCTGTTTGCAGGCTGGCTACAGCCCCTTCAGGGTGGGGGTCCCTGCTGGTGTCTGAGCTGCCTGGTGAGGGGATGATGGCTGTTTACTGGCTGGCCACAGCCTCTTCAGGGAGGGCATCCTGCTGGGGTACCTGGATAGCCTGGGTGAGGGGCTGATGGCTGTTTGTAGGCTGGCCACATTCCCCTCAGGGAGGGGGGTCCTGCTGGGGTGCCTGGCCAACTTGGGTGGGTGATGGGCTGATGGCTGTTTTCAGGCTGGCCACAGCCTCTTCAGGGTGAGGATCCCTGCTGGGGTGCCTGGCCAGTCTGGGTGAAGGGTTGATGGCTGTTTGCAGGCTGGCCAAGGTCCCAAGCAACCCAAGCTCCCAGCGAGGCTGGGTGGAAGCAGGTATCTGTGATTTATTTAACTTCTATAATTGAAACTTAGTTGCTTTAACCAGAGCCCAGGTTGAGTTGCCCCTGACAACCCAGGCTCCAAGCGCTTCCTTGAGCCCAAGCCTGCTGGAAGCAGGTGTCTGGGGTTTATTTATCTTCTATAATTGAAACTTTGTTGCCTTGAGCGGAAGCCACAGCCAGCCAACGCAGGGGGGAACCTTAGTTTCCTCCATTGCCAGGGCAAGCCTCCTGCTTGCTCCAGCTCCATGGCTGCCAGCCTCCATCTTGGCTGAGTTAATTTGCATATAATCGCTCTGATTGGATGGTAGGTGTGGCTTAGGTGAAGCAGAATGACACCAATTTGCATATTTCTCTTTTAGAAGATTAGATATGTATCGCCCATGGACACAGACAATAAGATGGTGAAATATGGAGTGGGACAGGAACTGGATTGAGGCAGGCAATGAAGGAAAAATGAGGGACATCTTTAATACTCTCAAAAATAAATATATAAAAAACAACAGCTATCTGATCAACATCTATAATATTTTCTTTCCTTTGAAAAGCTTCATGTTGAAAACACATCAAGGCCTCAGCAGGGCATATGGTAAGAATGTCTGAAAGTTTTATATTAACTTACAGTACAAGCTGGCTGTGAGTGATAGGAGATGATTTGGTTATGAAACTGAAGATGTAGGCTAGTTGGCCAAGGAATCAATGTCCTATTGCAAGTAAACTCTGGAATCCCTAGAACACTCAATGTGGCTTTGCACTCAACCTTCTGTTGTACAATCAGTGCAGTTTCTGAACTGAGTGAACTCATAGATTGAATTTTATCTTATACTCTATCTAAAAATCTTTTCATACAAAGTCTCCTATTGACTAATACTCTCACAAACACTGACAAGTGGAAGTAGAGATGGTTTTAAGACAAATAAGGGACATATTTCCTATTATTAATATTTCAAATACTGCAAACAGCATGTATGTATGTTTAAGAAGATAGTTACAGATGAAATAAAATCCACTGTTTAGTTTTTCATCCCACTCTTCTATTCCAGAGTCAACATTCTCTTGAATTTTATGTTTACTCTACACATGTAAGATTTTAAACTATTACTGTGAATGTATTTAGCCATAAATTGAATAAGTACTATTTTGGATGATTTCAAGCTTTATAACTGGCACCACACTTCACCTAGCTTTCTTCCTTCCCACCTTCTAAACAATGTTTCTGAGTTTGTGTTATTGGGCTATACTATATTTATCTATTCTCCTGTTAAAGGTCACTTATATATCATTTTCAATTAATTTTGATATTAAAATTGTGCTTTTTGTGCATTAATTCATTAAACAAATATTTATTGGATATCTAATGTGCTAGACACTGTATTAGATGTTGGGTATAGAGCAATGAATGAAACACACAAACATTTATATTTTTATAGAGGTTATAGTCTCATAGGAGAGAGGATAATAAAAATATGATTAAAGGGCACAATATGTTAGGTAAGTGATAAGTGTTTCAAAGAAAAATGAAGCATAAAAAAGAGGAGGGAGAATGCTAGAGAGAGGACCGGTGTCATGATCTTTTAGAAGCTAATCAGGCAAGAAATCACTGAGAAGGTGACAAAAATATAAATCTGGAGGTAGGAAGAGTAAGTCCTGTGGCCCACTGGGGGAAAGCATTTCAGCTAAACAGAACAGCAAAAGCAAAAGTTTCAGAGAAAGAGTTTTGGGGTAAGATCAAGGTATATTAAGAGGGCCAATATGATTAGACAGGAGCAAATCAGGGGAGATTGATAAGAGCAGAGGTCAGAGAAGGAATAGGGACTCTGACATTTCTTATTGTGAAATATTCCAAATAACAATATTTATATATATTTAAGAAAATAATTACAGTGTAAACTGAAGCCTACTTTTTTAGATAATTGTGATGCTTTTTTTTTCTTGAGATAGAATGTCATTGTGGGGTTTTGAGCAGAGGAATGACAAAATCATCCTGTCTTGGAATAAGAACCTTCTGACTGCTGATTTTAGAATAGATTGTAGATGGACAAAGGTAGAAGCAAGAACACAAATTAGGAGGCTGTTCATTATGATAAGGGCTTAGATCAGAGTGATACAGTGGAGGAGTGAGTAGTGGTCAAATTTTGAATATATATTGAGGATGGGTCAATAAGATTTCATGATGAATTTGATGTAGACTATGATAAAAGAGATTATAATTCAAATGGGAAAAATAGAGTTGGGGTATGTAATGAAAAGGGCGGGAAGGTCAGATTCTTTTGGAGATCAAGAGTTTAGTTTGGGCATATTAACTCTGAGATGCCCGTAGATAGCTAAATGGAGATTCAAATAGGCAGTTGTACTTGCAACTTGAGATATGCATTTGAGAGAATTAGTATGTCACTGATAGTTAACATTCTGAGTCTGGATTGAGTGGATATAGAAAAAGAAGAGAAAAGATACAGAATTGAACCCTGGGACACTCCAACATAAAATATCAAGGAGATGAGAGAGGATCAACAAAGAAGGAATGTCTGGTGGAGAAGGAAGAAAACCACAAGACTGTATTGTCTGGAAGCCAGATTGAGACGATGTTTCATAGAAGAGAGAGTGATCAGCTTTGTTAAATGTTGCTGACAGGCCAAATAAGGTGAAGATGGAGAACTGACCATTGGTTGGGCAATTTGGAGATAACTAGTCACTTTTATGCATGTGGTTTTAGTGGTGTGGAATCAAGATCATTTGCATCAATAGGTTAGAATAAACAGCTCCAGAATAGAAGAGAAATTGGAGCCATCAATAATAGAAAATTCTTTTGAGGAATTTTGCTATAACAGAGAACAGAAAGTAGGAGTAGATTCAAGTTAAACTTATTTTTAACATGGGAGAAATAACAGCAATGCTTTTTTAGTGGAAAAGATCCAAATTTAGAGGGGGAATCTGCTACTATAAAAGAAAAAAAGGGAAAATTGCTGGACTTTAAAATTCAGTTGATGAAGACATTTCTCTCCAAAGTGGTTATTCAATTTACCCTTCTAAAAGTAGTGTATGGCCCTAACTGGTCTGGCTCAGTTGATACAGCATCAGCCTGTGGACTCAAAGGCCCCAGGTTCGATTCTGGTCAAGGGCATGTACCTTGGTTGCGGGCACATCCCCAGTGGGGAGTGTGCAGGAGGCAGCTGATCAATGTTTCTCTCTCATCGATGTTTCTAACTCTCCAGCCCTCTCTCTTCCTCTCTGTGAAAAATCAATAAAACATATTTTAAAAATTAAAAAATAAAAGCAGTGTATGAGCTTCCATTTATTCATATCTTGCCTCAAATCAATATGGTCAAATTCTTTTTGCTAATCTGATGGATGTAAAACAGTATCTTGTTTTTATTTGATTTCCCTGGTTACTAGTGCATTCTGATATCTTTTATTATGTTTAGTAACCATTAATATTTCTAATAGAAAATGACAGTTTATTGTGAAGGTATGTTTCTTTTCATTATTCATTTGTACACATTCTTTATATAATATAGATATTAATCCCTTTCAGATAATGTGATACAAATATTTATTTTATTATATTTTTCCATTCAACTTTGAGAAATGATTGCCAAATATAATTTTTATTATATTTTTATTATAAAAGTACATAATGTGATGATTTGATATACATATACTGTATATCATGGAATGATTACCAACATCAAGATAATTAACACATTCATCACTTCACATAGTCAACTCTTTCTTTTATGTGGGTGGTGAGAACACCTAAGATCTACTCTCAGCAAATTTTAATTATACAATACTGTATTATTAACTATAGTCACTGTTGTACATTAAATCAGAGCTTATTGTATAACTAAAAGTGACCTATATCACTTTATTTCCCCTTTCTCTTAGTCCCTGACAACCACCATTCTATTCTGTTTTTATAAAATTGACTACTTTTTAAAGATTCCATATGTAAATGATACCATACAGTATTTGTCTTTCTCTGTTTAGTTTATTTCATTTAGCATAATGCCCTCAGGTTCATCTATGTTGAGGAAAATGGCAGGATTTATGTCTTTTATGGTTGAATAATACTATATATATTTTTTCTTTATTCATCCATTTATTGAAGTACATTTAGGTTGTTTCCATATCTTGGCTATGGTGAATAATGCTGCAATGAACATGATACTGTTTTCATTCCCTCAGTTACTACTCAGAAGTGGGATTTCTGGATTAAATAGTCATTCTCATTTTAATTACTTAATTAATCTCCATGCTACTTTCCATAGTGCCTCTACCACTTCACATTCCCACTAACAGTGCACAGGGTTCCTTTTTCTCCATATTGTCATGTCATCAACATTTATCTCTTCTTTTTAACAATAGACATACTAACAGATGTGAGGTAATATCTTACTCTAGTTTTGATTTTAATGTCTCTGATGGTTAATGATGTTGAGTACCTTCTCATGTAATGGCTGGTCATTTATATGTCATCTTTGGAAAATGTCTATTCAGTTCCTTTGCCCATTGTTAAATTGGATTATTTGCTTTAAAATTTTTTTTGCTGTTGAGTCATATGAGTTAATTATATATTTTAAATATTAACACCTTGAACATTTACAAATCCCAACATACTGGCCAGCAGGATGGCAGGGAGGGAGAGAGTGTGAGTGAGTAAAGGAGGGAGTGTGTGGGCTCGTGTGGTGTGTGTGTGGGTGAGTGAGGAGACTGGTGGATCAGGCTCTCCTAGACAGGGAGTCCCGGTTACAACCACTCCCAGGCCAGGTGTGACTTTGGCATGGAGCCCACACCATCTTGTAGAGGGGAACAGCAGAGGTCAGGAGAGCAGCCACACAAACACCCAGGCTGGCCTCAGACACCAACCTGGATCTGTTTAGGGAGCTGTTGGACAACCATAACCCTGGCAATGAGTGGTGAGATACCTTGCCATAGGCTCCCAGACTTCTGCAGTGAGTGCTCACCAGAGAGACCTCCTGCACTGTGC
Organism: Murina feae; assembly: GCA_004026665.1. Taxonomy (NCBI): domain Eukaryota; kingdom Metazoa; phylum Chordata; class Mammalia; order Chiroptera; family Vespertilionidae; genus Murina; species Murina feae. The sequence goes on from PVJC01023193.1 coordinate 8,075, forward strand.
CTCCTTGCCTGGCAGAAACCAGTCACCAAGGATCCTGGGCTGACAGGGCTGCTGTAGCAACACAGAGACATCAGCTACTGCTGGATTCCTGGGCCCAGGACAATGCTGTCATAGTGTAAGGGAGCCACTGGCCATGCCCCAACCCTGGCCCCAGGACAGTGCTTCCAGTGTGACCTGAAGCCACCATGGTGACCTCCCCAACACTGACCCTAGCACAGTGCTGCCAGTGCGACCATGTGCACCCAGGCACAGGTAACAGGACTACACTGCAAATGCACTGTCAGAAGGTCCTAGGGTGATACCCTGTCATGGGTGCCAGGGCTGCACAGCAAATTGCAGGCCAGAGTGCTCTGGCCCTCATAGGGAGTCACACACCGCAGGATCTGTGCATGTGCCCCTGCCAACCCCAAACATCTGAAGCAGACAACAGAGGGACCAGATCCTTGGGAGAAGGGAGGTCCAATTCAGAACAGAGTCAATTAAGGCATGAAAATCAAGGCAGACCCAGCCTCCAGGCGAATGAGTCCTGGGTGATTAGAGTGCTAGGGGCTTCTACGTCTCAGACCCCAGCAGGGTGCCCAGGGCCAGAAAGAGTCAGCAAAAATATAAATACAAAGTCACAATCCCCAAAGGAAAGAAAAGGAGGAATCATCAGAAAAGAAACTAAACAAAATGGAGGCAAGCAACATGACAGAGAAAGAATTCAGAGTAATGGTTATAAAGATGATCAACCATATTAGAAATTCAACAACATACGTAAGAATTAAGAAGAAATGAAGAATGATATAGCTATAATAAAGAACACAATGGAAGGTTTCAAAGTAGATCAGAAGTGAAGGACCGAATCAGTGAGTTAGAAGACAGGGTAGAAAAACACACAAGCTGAGCAGCAATTGGAAAAAAGTAAATAAGCAGGAGGAGCATTTAAGGGAGCTGTGGGACAACATGAAATAAAGCAAAGTATCCATAATAGGGGTGCCAAGAATGACAAGAAGATGAGCAAGGAATAGAAAACCTATTTGAAGAAATAATGACAGAAAACTTCCCTGACCTGGGTAAGAAAAAGTCACACAAGAACTGAGTCCCAAACAAGATGAGCCCAAAAAGACCCATGCCAAGACACATCATATTACAATGGCAAAGGAAAGAAAAGGAAAAGAAAAGGAAAAGGAAAGAAAAAGAAAGGAAAGAAAATGGAAAACGTTTATGACAGAAAAGAATCTTAAGGGCTGAAAGAGAAAGTTATCTATAATGGATCACCTACCAGACTATCAAATTATTTCTCAACAGCAATACATCAGGCAAGAAGGGAATGGAATGAAGTATGTAAAGTGATGCAAAGCAAGGGACTGAATCCAAGAATACTCTATCCAGCAAGACCACCATTCAAAATTGATGGTGAAATCAGATGCCTTGCAGACAAAAAAAGGATAAGGAAGTTTATGGCCACAAATCCAGCACTGCAAGAAATGCTAAAGAGACTTGTAAAAAGTAGAAATATAAAGGGAAGAAGGAACACAGGCATCAAGAATAAAAGTGGCAACAAACATGTACCTATCAATAATAACCTTAAACATAAATGGATTAAATGTTCTAATCAAAGGACATAGAGTGGCTGAATAGATAAGAAAACATGACCCAAATATATACCATCTACAAGAGGCTCACCTCAGAACAAAGGATACACACAGACTGAAAGTGAGGGATGTAAAACAAATTTTTCAAACAGTTGGTAATGAAAAATGAGCTGGGGTAGCAATACTTATATCTGACAAAACAGACCTCAAAGTAAAAGTCATAACAAGAGATAAGGAAGGCCACTTTATAATATAAAGGGATCAATATAACAAGAGAATATAACTCTGGTAAACATATATGTACCTAACACAGGAACATCCACATACATGAAAAATAATTCTGGAAGATATCAAGGGAGAGAATGACAGTAATACACTCATAGTAGGGGACTTTAATACCTCATTGTCATCACTGGATAAATCTATACAAGAAATCCACAAAGAAAGAGCAATCCTAGATGACTCATTAGATAAGATGGAACTAATTGACATCTTCAGAACATTTCACCCCAAAACTACAGAATATACATTCTTTTCAAGTGCACATGGGACATTGTCAAAGGTAAACCATATATTGGGACACAGGCAAAGTCTCTTCAGATTTAAGAAGGTTGAAATCATATCAGGCATCTTCTCAGATCACAATGGCATAATATTAGAAACCAATTACAATATAAAAAACAAAAACAATCAAATGCTTGGAAGTTAAATAGTATGCTATTAAACAATGATTGAGTTACCAAAGAGATCAAAGAAAAAATAAAAAGTATCCTGAAACAAATGACAGTGAACACACAACAATCCAAAATCTATGGGACACAGTGAAAGCAGTCCTGAGAAGAAAGTTCATAGCACTTCAGGCCTACCTTAAAAAAAAAAAAAGTAAAACTGGTAATAAATTATCTAAACCTATAACTTAAAGAATTATAAAGAGAACAACAAGAAAATCCCAGTGTAAATAGAAGAAGGAAATAATAAATATCAAAATGGAAATAAATGACATAGAGACCAAAAACAAAACAAAATAAAAACAATACAAAAATCAATTGAACTATGAGCTGGTTCTTTGAAAGTATAAACAAGATTATGAACCTTTACCCAAACTCACCAAGAAGCAAAGAGACCCAAATAAGCAAAATCAGAAATGAAAGAAGTGAATAACAACCCCACAGAAATACAAAGGATTAAAAAAAATACTATGAACAACTCTATTCCAACAAACTGAACAGCCTAGACAAAATGAAGATATTCCTAGAAAAATAAAATATTCCAAAACTCATGAGGAAAAAATTAGAAAATCAGAATAGGACAATAAGTACTAATAAAATTGAAAGAGTAATAAAAAACTTCCAAAAAACAAAAGCCCTGGTCTGGATGGTGTTGGTAAAATAGGGCAGTTTTACCAAACATTCAGAGAAGTACTAATCTCCTCAGACTATTCCAATATTTTCAAGAGGCAGTCACACTTCCAAGCTTTCTCTATGAAGCTAGCATTACTCTAATCCCCAAACCAAATGAAGACACTACAAAGAAAATTACGTGCCAATATTTCTGATGAACATAGGTGCTAAAATCCTCAACAAAATTCTAGAAAATTAGATCCAACATTACATTAGAAAGATCATTCACCATGATGAAGTGGGATTTATTCCTGGGGTGCAAGGTTGATTCAATATCTATAAATAAATAAACATGACACATCACATAAATAAACTGAAAGACAAAAATCACATGATTATATTATGATTGATGCAGAAAAAGCATTTGACAAAAATCCAACACCCTTTCTTGATTAAGAACTCTCAGCAAAGTGGGAATAGAGGGAGTGTACCTCAACATAATAAAAGCCTTATATGACAAACCTACAGCCAACATCATACTCAATGGGCAAACACTAAAACCATTTCCCCTAAGAACAGGAGCAAGAGAAGGATGCCTACTTTCACCACTCCTGTTCAACATAGTACTGGAAGTGTTAGCCATAGTGATCAGTCAAGAAGAAGAAATTAAAGGCATCCAAATTGATAAAGAAGAATTAAAACTGTCCTCATTCAATGATGACATAATATTTTACATAAAAAACCCTAAAGACTCCATCAAAAATTTACTTGATTTAATAAATTAATTTGGCAATGTGGCAGGATTCAAAATTAGCACCCACAAATCTATGGCATTTTTATACACCCATAATGAACTCACAAAGAGAAACTAAAAAAAAAAAAATCCTATTCACCACTGCAACAAAAAATTTAGATACCTAGGAAAAAATTTAACTAAGGAGGTAAAAGAACTGCACTCAGAAAACTACATGACATTAAAAAAAAACGTGAAGAAGACATAAACAAGAGGAAGAATATACTGTGTTCATGGATTGGTAGAATCAACATCATTAAAATGTCCATACTACCCAAAGCAATCTATAGATTTAATGCAATCCCCATTAAGACATCAATGGCATACTTCACAGACCCGGAACAAACTCTTCCGAAATTTATATAGAATAAAAAATAACTCCAAATAGCTGCAGCAATCCTGAGGAAAAAAACAACACCACCAAGTTGGAGGGATCATAATACCAGACATCAAGTTATATTACTACAAATCCACTGTTTTAAATCATTCTGGTACTGGTGCATGAATGGACATATAGACCAATGGAACAGAACAGAGAACCCTGAAATTGACCCAAACCATTATGCTCAATTAATATTTGACAAAGGAGGCAAGAGCATATATCTTCAATAAATAGTGTGGCAAAATTGGACAGATACATGGGAGAAAAATGGAACTAAACCACAACTTACACCATACACAAAAATAAACTCAAAATGGGTAAAAGACTTAAAATGTATGATGGAAAACCATAAAAATCTTAGAAGAATTCATAGGCAGAAAAATATCAGATATAACTTGAAGCAATATGTTTACAGACACATCTACTAGGACAACGGAAACTAAGGAGAAAATAAACAAATGGGACTATATCAAAATAAAAAGCTTCTGCACAGCAAAAGAAACCATCAACAAAATAACAAGAAAGCCCACTGCATGGCAGACCATATTTTCCATTGTGACATATGATAAGGGTTTAATCTAAAAAATTATAGGGAATTCATACAACTGAACAATGCAATAAAAAAAAATGGGCAAAGGACCTAAATAGACACTTCTCAAAAGCAGACATAGAGAAGGCCAAGAGGCATATGTAAAAAGACTCAAAGTCACTAATCTTTTGAGAGATGCAAATCAAAACAATGAAGTACCACCTCACACCTGTCAGAATGGCTATCATGAACAAATCAACAAATGACAAGTGCTGGTGAGGATACAGAGAAAAGGGAACTTTCATGCACTATTAGTGGGAATGCAGACTTAGTGTTGCCTCTGTGGGAAACAGTGTGGAGTTTCCTCAAAAAATTGAAAATGGAACTCCCATTTGATCCAGTAATGCCACTTTTAGAACTATACCCCAAGAAATCAGAAGCACCAATAAGAAAGAACATATGTGCCCCTATGTTCATAGCAGTGCAATTTTACAGTAGCTAAGATTTAGAAACAGCCTAAGTGCCCATCAGTGGCTTAAAAATTTGCGATACATTTATACAGTGGATTGCAGGCTGGCCACAGCCCCTTCAAAAAAAATCAAAACTTTTACCATTTACAACAGCATGGTGGACCTGGAGAGCATTATGCTAAGAAAATAAGTCAGTGGGAGAAAGATAAGTAGCATATGATCTTACTCATTTGTAAAATATAATGAGTGACATAAACAGATGAACAAAAATAGATCCAGAGACATAGAATCATCGAACAGACCTTCAAACCTCAGAGGGGAATGTGGATGGGGTTGGGGTGTGTGTAAAGAGATCAAGCAAAGAATTGTATACTTATAACCAATGGGCATAGACAATGGGGGTGGTGAAGGCTGGTGCTGAAGCCGGGGGAAGGCTGGGAGAGGACAATGGGAAGAAAAGGGGACATGTGTAATACTTTCAACCAATAAAGATTAAAACAAAAATTAACCTCTTATCAGATATAGGGTTTGAAAATATATTTTTTTTCATCCTATGTGTTGCCTTCTCAATTTATTGTCTGTTTTCTTTGCTTCATAGAAGCTTTCAGTTTGGTGCAGCCTCACTGATTATTTTTTGCTTTTATTGCCTGGGCTATGGGTGTCTTTATCCAGAAACTTGTTGCCAACACCAATGTCAAGAATCTTTTTGCCTATGTTTCTTCTAGGAGTTTTATAGTTTTGGGTATTACATTTAAACTTTTAATTAAAAAATACTAAAGAATGAAAAAGAAATAAAAAGGCAAAAATCATTAATTCATTTCAAGTTAATTTTTGTGAGTGGTGCTAAGTAGGGATCGAGTTTTATTCTTTTGCAAGTGCATATCTAGTTTTCATAACACCATTTATTGAAGAGACTGGCCTTTCCTCATTGTACATTTTTGTTACCTTTTTCAAAAATTAGTTTATCTTATATGCATGGGTTTATTTTAGGGTCCTATATTCTGTTGCACAGAGAGTCAGTTTCTGTTCCACAGAGATATTAATACTGATTTTAGCTTGACTATTTTAAAATTATTATATTTTATTATTACTGTGTGTTTGGAAGAGAGGAGGTTTATCAAATGTTAATTCTCTGTGCTTCTGGCTCTGTGACTGAAATTTTTCTGGGTATCTAGAATGCTGGTTTTTAAGGTTAGATCTGAAAATCACCTGAGGTACTCGTTGCAAATTCAGACTCTCCGGCCTTAACCAGACCTAGATTAGAATCTTGGGATGGCAGTGGTGGTACCTAGTAATGTTCATATTAAGTAGGATTTACATATGATTTTCATATGTACTAAAGTTTATGAACCACTAGTTTAGAAGATGATGCAAATCATTGCCATGTTTTTGATCCTTCATAACATTTCTTTGAATATTCAGACAGATGGTTCTGTTTTTACATGTTTGGAAAGTTTCCAGGTGGGTAGTTGAGAACTCAATAGAGTTGATACAGCTAATGGGGAAACAGACAATAAGGTTTTTGATGAACAAAGCTGGGTGACTATGGGCATACTACTTATACTTTAAACCTCAGTTTCTTCTCTTTAATGTGAGTTAAATACTTTTGTTGTGTTCAGATATACCAGTCACCTAAAAAATGCTCCATAAATAGTTGTTACAAAGAGAGAGATGAGACAAAAAGCTTAAACTTTAAAAAATAATAGCCCCTCTAAACTTATTGCAGTTTCAAAATTTTAAACTATGTCTAATGTCTTAGAATTGGATCCAGTATGTTTTGGAGGAAGAGTATTAGTATCCTTTTGAAAAGCTAAAATAATGAAATATAGCTATATAAAGAATGACTTACATTTGACTTCAGTTACATGTTATAACTCATATTTTAATAATCCCGTTTTAAATCTCTATGCTCATTTGAACTCTAGTTATATTCTACAACAAATTAAGTAAAATTGGTTTTAAATTTCTTTAAAATCAATAGGTATAACTGAATGAATTGATATTCTCAAGAAGATGTGAACTGAGATTCCATTAATCTCAAATATTAAAAATGTTTTTAGCGCTGAAAAAGTGCATGATTATGATCAATCACTTGTTTACCACCTTTTATTAATTCATAGAGTGGAATGATTATTTTTAGGTGTATAAAAACCAGTAAATATTTGACACAATAAATAGTAGCAAAACACGAGTTTACTTTTACAAGAATATCAGAAGGAAAATGTAGGAAAACATTTCGATTTTCTCATTTATATTTCCTTAGGACTAAGACTCATGTACATACAAAGAATTTAAATCTCTACTTTATTCTTGACTCCCAATTCTACTGCTATTCTATTATCTTCTTAGAGTCTCAGTTCCTTCTCTATAATAGTAGGAAAAATAATAATACCTATAACTTAGGGCTGTATAAAGATTTAATGAATTAATGCACTTAAAGTTTTAGGACTATGTCTAAACTTAGTAAGACCTAAGCTATAGCAGTTATTTTACTATCTCTCTAATGCATTCTAGAAATTATTAGTTTTATTTAGTGGCTTCTTTAGTCTATTTGAAAATAAATGTAATATGCATAACATTTATAAAGTACTTACTGAGTTAAATAAACACTTTACAGCTCTCTGAGAAGGTACCATTTTATTACTAGTTTACACATAAAGACACTGAAGAACAGAAAGTGAAGAAATGAACAGACAAGATTTGAACCTGGACATTGTCTTGAGAGCTCATGGTTTTTGTTTTGTTTTGTTTTGGCTTCAGTACTTAAGAACTGGAGAGGAAAGTACTTACCATTTTATCAAGGATGACCAGCACAGGGTTTATAAATCCTTAGACATTTATTTGAAGTTATGTGGGAAGCTGCCTATTGTCTTCTCTAGCAGAGAGGTGTGGACAAGGAGCCTGGAAGGCTGGTGACCCTTGAGCCCTGCAAAGGTCAGGGCTATGCACCCACTGTTTAGTCCAGACAATGGTAGCTGAAGCAACTTACCCACCACATAGTCATGTAAATCCTTACTGATAAGATGATCTGTCACTGGAAATTGCCTGCCTTAAGGGCTATAGGTGTATCCCAAACTGAATAAAAGGATGGCAAGGCCTGAGCACAAGTAGAGTCCTTCCTCTTGGGAGGGGCTCCTGACTGGCCTCCCCAGTTTCCAAATTATTATTTCTTGTCTCATCTCTGTCATTTGCATGTGGCCCCTCTTCCAGAGCCTAAACCCTGAACCACGCAGGAGGTGGGTCATTTCACAGAGTCAGATATTAGCTTTTTGAAGAAAAGATTTCATTATGTTATTCTCAACATCTAAAATAATACCTGTTACTTGTTATTTCAGTAACATCTCTATCCTTGTATTCTCTCAATCTGTCTTCCTCTCTCCTACTTCTCCTTCCTCACAACCCCAAACCCCAACTTTCTATGTATTCATCTGAACAGTAAAGCCTTAGTGGTCTCTGTATAAAGTAAAGAAAATCTGTAATGGGTACATAGACAAACTTTATTGTAGATTATTTCATTTATTTTTATCAAGAGAACTTTTAAAAATTCTTCTACCTTAAGTAAAATCACACACTGGAGAAGATAAATTATTAAAGAGTGATTTATGATCTTTCATCAAGAGAAATTGATTTTAAGAATAAAACTTTAAGGGTGTATCAGGTACATTCACCCCCTTATCCCAAGCAAAAATATTAATTTACTATCACATTAATAAGGAGTGATTATGACAAATTCCCAAGGTGAGGATAGTCATTAAAAGTAAGCAAGAGATATTTCACAGGTCAAGTATTTGTTTGTGAGCCTTTCCCTGGCTTTTATTTGAAATGTTGCTCTTCAAAGCAAAGCAAATTCTTGCAAACAGATCTTTCCTTTCACAAGGTTTTTATTAGGAATTGGGTGGGGTGGATTGGGATGAGATGACTGATATGAAGTCTAAATTTGTAATCTCATGGCTCAGAGTTAATGTGGCCCCCAGTGACCCCTCTTGAGTCTTTATTATTCATTTATTGCATAGAAATGCCTGAATTTGTCTGAAACACTAACAGTGGTGTTTTCATAAGAGAATTTTTTTAAAAGCAAAATCTGTTTTTAGATCAGTAAATGTGTACTTTTGGCTATAGGGAACCTCCAGTATTATGGTCCCAGGAACATTAACTAATGGCTTCAGATGATTGTAGGAAACCTGTGTTTTTATAGTGTTTTTGCCCTCTCACAGTCTGAGACCCCTTGGGGTATGTCCACCTGTTGGCTTAGGCCACTCCCCGGGGGATCGGGCCTAAGCTGGCAGTCAGACATCCCTCTGGCAGCCTGGGAGACCTTGGAAGATGTCCTCTTGTCAGCAAGGAGCAGTCCTAAGGTGCAGTCAGACATCCTTAGCGCTGCTGAGGAGGTGGGAGAGGCTCCCGCCACCACCGCTGTACTGGCGGCTGGCAGCCTGGCTTGTGGCTGAGCAGAGCTCCCCCTGTGGGAGTGCACTGACCACCAGGGGGAAGATCCTGCATTGAGCATCTTCCCCCTGGTGGTCAGTGTGTGTCATAGTGACCAGTCATTCCTAGTCATTGTGCTAAGGTCAATTTGCATATTATCCTTTTATTATATAGGATAGAAGTCTGGTGCATGGGTAGGGGCTGGCTGGTTTGCCCTGAGGGTATCCTGGATCAGGGTGGGGTTCCTGCTGAGGTGCCTGGCCAGCCTGGGTGAGGGGCTGATAGCTATTTGCAGGGACCCTCATCCCATGAGGTTGTGGTCAGCATGGGTGAGGAGCTAATGGCTGTTTGCAGGCTGGCCATGGCCCCCAGTGACCCAAGTTCCCAGTGAGGCTGGCTGGAAGCAGGTATCTGGGATTTATTTATCTTCTATAATTGAAACTTTATTGCCTTGAGCAGAGGCCACAGTCGGCCAGGGCAGGTAGGAAGCTTGACTTCCTCCATTGCCAGGGAAACCAAGCCTTCTGCTTGCTTTAGCTCCATGACTGCCAGCTGCCATCTTGGTTAGGTTAATTTGCATATAGTCACTCTGATTGGCTGGTGGGCGTGGCTTAGGGTGTAGCAGAGTGACACCAATTTGCAGATTTCTCTTTTATTAATGTAGATTGATACAATGACAGTCATTCGTGCTTTTTCAAATTACCAAACAAGTTGTTTCTGCAGAGTGAATCCAGTGCTGCTATGTATCTCAAATAAAACTTGTATCTAGGACAAATCTCATACCAGATCTCTAAAACTACATTTTAAAAAAGATTTTGGGTACTTTAGTGTTCTCAAAGATTAAAGCAGGATTCAGACAGACTTTGGTTGAAATAGTGGATCCATTACTGCTAAACATGTTACTTTGGACAAATTATATAACCTCTCTGAACCCTGTTTCCTTGTCTTTAAAATGGGACAATATTTTCCACAAATATTCATTGAGTGCTTCCTATGTACTAGACATTGATTTTGAATTGTTATTTTAAGTATTAAAGGGTTAGAGGAGATCCTGCATGGCACAAATTTGGTGCTCAATCGTGGGTAATTCATAGTTACCATCATCATCCCCTTAATTTGTTTGAAAGCTTGGTTTTATTTTATCAGCACCACTTGCTAGAGAAGAATTGGTTTATATATGGTCTTTTTGGTCCCTTTGAAAACTCTGGGCTCTAGACTGGAGGTTTTTGTTTGACCTTCCCAGTGTTTAAAAAACAAAAGTGTTTGAATACTTTTATTTTCTTATCTATTTTTGTTTTTTATTAAGATAACTGGTTAGTAACATTATATAAGTTTCAAGTGTAGAACATTATAATTTGACTAGAGGCCTGGTGCACAAAAATTTGTGCACTCGGGGATGTGCTTAAGCATGGCCTGTGCCCTCTCGCAGTCTGGGACCCCTCGGGAGATGTCCATCTGCTGGCTTAGGCCCATTGCCCGGGCAATCGGGCCTAAACTGGCAGCCAGACATCCCTTTGGCAGCCCGAGGGCCCTTGGGGGATATGCACTTGCCAGCAGGGAGCAGGCCTAAGCTGCAGTCAGACATCCTTAGCTCTGCTGAGGAGATGGGAGAGGCTTCCGCCACCACTGCTGTGCTGGCAGCTCTCAGCCTGGCTTATGGCTGAGCAGAGCTCCCCCTGTGGGAGAGCACTGACCACCAGGGGACAGCTCCTGCATTGAGCATCTGCCCCCTGGTGGTCAGTGTGTGTCACAGTGACCAGTCATTCCCAGTGGTTCTGCTGTTGGGGTCAATTTGCATATTACCCTTTTATTATATAAGATAGAGGCCTGATGCATAGGTGGGGGCTGGCTGGTTTGCTTTTAAGGGTGTCCTGGATCAGGGTGGAAGTCCTGCTGTGGTGCCTGGCCAGCCTAAGTGAGTGGCTGATGGCTGTTTGTAGGCTGGCCACAGCCCCTTCAAGGTGGGTGTCCCCCCATGGGGTGCCTGGCCAGCCTGGGTGAGGGGATGATGGTTGTTTGTAAGTTGGTCACAGCCCCTTCCAGGCAGGAGTCTCTGCTGGGGTACCTGGCCAGCCTGGGTGAGTGGCTGATGGCTGTTTGCAACAAGGCTGGCTGGAAACTGGTATCTGGGATTTATTTCACTTCTAAAGTTGAAACTTTGTTGCTTTAACCTGAGCCAAGGCTGGATGCAGGTCTCTGGGGGTTATTTATCTTCTATAATTGAAACTTTGTTGTCTTGAGCCAGCCTAGGCAGACAGGAATCTTAGCTTCCTGCATCGCCAGGGCAAGCCTCCTGCTTATTCCAGCTCTGTGGCTGCTGGCTGCCATCTTGGCTGTATTAATTTGCATACAGTCGCTCTGATTGGTTGGTGGGCATGGCTTGGATGGTGGACATGGTTTAGGTGTAATGTAGTGAGGGTCAATTTGCATATCACTCTTTTATTAGATTAGATATCTGCATACAGTGTAGTGTGCTCCCAATCAATGTCTAGTTACCATTTGTCACCATGTATCTCACCCTCTCTATCCATTTTGTCCCTCCCTCCAACTTCCTTCTCCTCTGGTAACCACCAATCTGTTGTCTGTATCTATGAGTTTGGTTTTTTTTGCTCATTTGTTTTATTTTTGTTTTATATTTTATATGGGTGAAATTGTATGGTTTTTGTCTTTTTCCCTCTGACTTACTTTACTTAGCATAATATCCTCAAGATCCACAATGAAGGCACAAATGACAAGATTTCATCTTTTATATAACCAAGTAGTGTTTCATTGGATAGATATATTACATCTTTTTTATACATTAATCCATTGATGGATTTTTAGGTTGTTTCCATAGTGTGGCTACTGTAAATAATGCTGTAATGGACATAGGGATGCATTATCTTTTTGAATTAATGTTTTCATATTCTTCTAATAAATACACAGAAGAGGAATTGCCGGGTCATATATTAGTTCTATTATTGATTTTTTGAGTAACCTCTGTACTATTTCCCACAGTGGATACACCAATTTACAATCCTACTAACAATGCATGAAGGTTCCATTTTTTCATATCCTCACCAGTCCTTGTTATTTCTTTTCTTTCTGATAATAGCCATTCTGACAGACATGATCTCATTGTGGTTTTGAATTGAATTTCCATAATTACTAAAGACTTTGAACATTTTTCCATGTGCCTTTTAGCCATTTGTATGTCTTCTTCAGTAAAATGGCTATTGAGAACCTCTGCCCATTTTTTAACAATCGTTTAATAATTATGTTGTTAAGTTATAGGAATTATTTATATATTTTTGCTGTTAACCCCTTATTGGAAGTATTATTTGCAAATATCTTTCCCAAGTTGGTTGACTGCATTTTTGTTTCTTTTGCTGTAATTCCATTTGATATTATCCCATTTGTTTATTTTTGTTTCCTTGTGTTTGGAGTCAAATTCACTAAGACCAGTATTCAGAAGCTTATTGCCTATGTTTCCTTTTATATATTTTATTGCTTCAGATTTTACATTCAAGTCTCTAATCCATTTTGAGTTAATTTTTGTGTCAGGTGTGAAACAGTAATCTAGTTTCATTCTTTTGCATATGACTGTCCAGTTTTCCCAAAACCATTAACTGAAGAGACTTTTCTTTCTCCAGTGTATTTTCATGGATTCTTTGTAATAAATTAGTTGTCCATGAATGTGTGGGTTTATTTCTGGGCTCTCAATTCTCTCCCATTGATCTATGTTAGCTTTCCTGCCAATTCTGTTTTATTTATTTATTTAGTTGTTTGTTTGTTTGTTGTTGTTAGTCCTTATTGGAGAACATTTTCCCCTTGATTTTTAGAGAGAATGGAAGGGATGAGGGGGACAGAGTGAGAGAAACATCAATGTGAGAGAGACACATCAATTGTTTGCCTCTTACATGCACCCTGACCAGACCTAGAAATCAAGATTGCAACTGAGGTATGTGCCTTAACAGGAATTGAACCCAAAACCCTTTAGTCCATGGTCAATGCTCTATCCACTGAGCCAAATTGGCTGAGCTCTTTTCCCTTTTGATTACTGTAGCCTTGTAGTAAAGTTTTAATCAGGGACTATGATACCTCTGGCTTTGTTCTTTTTCTTTTGTTCAGGATTGCTTTTTGTTTCCATACACATTTGAAGATTTTAAAAAATCTGTTTCTGTGAAAAATGCCATTATGGTTTTTATAGGGATTGCACTGAATATATAAAATGCTTTAGGTAATATAGACATTTTAAACAATATTAGTTCTTCCTAATGCGTGAACATTTGAATGCCTTGAAGCATAACTTGTATCCCTTAAGGTCGCTGCATGATCCCCATTCCTAGTATATTATCCAAGGCACCTGGCTTTTACTCTTGGCTGCTCATCAGAAAACTGAAGCACCTATAAGTTTCTGGATGTCTAGGCTGCACTTTAGACCAACTATATAAGAATCTTTTGGGGTGGAATTCAGGCATCACTACTATTTAAAGCTCTCCATGTAATTCCAATGTCTAACAAAGACTGGGAGCCATTTCAGATGAAATCAGTATGTGAACTGTGTAGACCCTGAAGGCAATGGATGTCATTCCTGAAAGGTGGTCCTATGATCTTAACGTCTAGAAAGGCCTCCTTGTTTCATGTAACCTTCAGGCTCTGCCTCTTATTCTGTCACCATTCAGTAATGATGACAGACTTTCCATCCTCAGGCCCATGTTTTGCCTCTGAATATACTCTCTGAATTGGCAAAAGTTTGCTGGGGTAAATGTGGAGGATTATCCCTGACATCTGTTTTCTGAGATCTTGGGATTTTCCCCGTAAACATCTCTCCTTTGATCCATCCCTGGGAAGTTGGGGCTGTAGACTTCACTCTGCTCTTCATTGGCTATGCTGCCTCAGTTCAGGTGGCTGACTTCAGGTTCAAGTAGGCGCTGCCCAAATTAAATCTTTCTGGTTAGCTGTTTAGCCACTTTCCCTGGAAATGCTATGCTCCTGTTGGGAGAAGTGCTGACCCCAAATGTAGAAACATTAATATGAGGAAAATGACAACAGATGTGTCCTGAGCAAAAAATATGGAGAAGGGGTGGAGGGCAGCCAAGAGAGTCTGATGATTTTCAGAAGGTTTAAAAGAAAACCTAAATAAATTTCATCTGTGTCTGACCTAATTTTTCTATCTTCAGCAAAGTGTTTAAACAATCATAGTTTGGAACTCTCAGCTGTATAATTTTACCTGTTTAATGGGCTCAATAAACCCTGTGAGTATGTTTGTAATAACCTATTTGATCTATGAAATTGAATGCCCAAGTAGACTGTCTAAGGGAACTGTTGGCTGAAAACACTTTCCTGTCTTTTATTGTTTCTCATGAACTGTTGTGATTAGACACTGGGAGAGCGACTCATACAAACTACATCTGAATCATAATTACCAGCTGAACTCTTGCCATGCATTTGGATTATGTAAACAGCTTGGTGGGCTTCACAGAGGACAGGTTTTAAGCTGCTTGTATGCGATGATGTGAAATCCCTGAACAAACATCAATATTAATAATCCTTTAGTGGTTTATGATATTAAGTAATACAAATCAAGACATGTTCCTGGAGTCATTTCTCTCCCACTCTGTGATGAATGCATTCTGTATTATGAGATACTGTTGTTCAAAGTCTTTGTTAAACATGAAGCGAAAAGGCCATGTGGCCCTCTCGGATCTTACTGTTACTGATGAAGTTTACTTAGCTCACCTTTTCAGTGTCTCCTGTTTGCATGAAGTCACAAATTAACCACTCTGTGTTTACCATAGAATCATTGACTTCACTTGAAATGGTCAGAGTATTTCAAATTTAGTAAATCCTTCCCTAACCTGTATTAATCTGTTCAACTCTTAACTTTCAATCAGTAACTCTAACCTAAATCTCTCTTTTGTTGCAATCTGAGTTCATTAGTCTTATTCCAGATAACCATTTGCTTTCACCTCTTCCAAAGGCTTTTTGTTGAAGAATTTGTTTTCCTTCTGAGCTGATCTATTGCTGAATACACTTGATAAGTGCTCAGAAAAATGGCACCTCTCCCCCCTTGTTCTCCTCCAAAGAGAAGCTGATCTTTATTCCTGTTGACATACAAACAATGTTCACTAAAACATGACCTTGAGTATGTCACATATGTTCACAAACTCCAGTAATTCCTCATTTGTTTTTATAATAGCATATTAATTTCCAGAGAGTCTGAATTTTGAAATCTTACTTCCTCTGTTAAATATCTCCCAGTCCATCTTTGATAAAAGCAATACCCTCTTTTCTAGAAATTTAGCATACTACTCCCCACACTGTTTATAATTTACTGTCCTGTGTTGTACTTTTCTGCTGTCCTTATCTTATCCCAGGGGGTCCTCCCACAGAACAAGCGCAGAATAAATATTTGTCATTGATGAGAACAGATGATTGATCATATTTTGTTGGAGGCAAAGTCTCAGAAGTAAACTTATAATTTTAAGTTTATCTCCTCCCCCATAATAAAAATAGAGAACATTTGTTGAAGGTTTATAATATACTCAGTATTTAACATGAATTTTATCCTCTAATCTTCCAAAGCCTATAAGATTACTGATATTATTATTACAGATGGAGAATAAGAGGCACAGAATGTTTAAATAATTCTTCCAAGATCACATTTCCAATAAATGTATAGCTCAGATTTGAAACTGAGGGAGTCTTATTTTAAAACCTATGCCTTAATGTTTGCACATTCTGCCTCACTTCCATTTTATCTGGAACTAGTTTGGAATGAAATCTGGAGGTGCAAGTACCAAGAATATGTGCTCCATGAAATATTAGGTTCCTTAGAAGTATTTCAGGGATTTCCTAACATGATTTCAATGATCAAGTTTGCAAAAAGGCCTTGAAGCTGCTAATCTTTGCCTGCTGAGGAGGAGAGGTGTCAAACATCTTGAGGAATTATTCCTATAAAACCTCAATGTGAGGTGATGACGCTTAGAAATTCCACCTGTTTAGTCAAACCCAAAGTGTTAGGCTTATACTATGTTGCACTGAGTCTAAGATGCCATGGATTAAAGGTGCACCATCTTCATTATATCACTAAGAAATTGCTGAAATAACCATGGCACAATATTTTCTTATCACTAAGATTTTTTAATTTTATACTTAACTAGAGGCCCAGTGCACAAAAATTTGTGTACTCGGGGGGAGGGGGGGTCCCTCAGCCTCTGGGGGAGTGGGCCTAAGATGGTAGTCAGACATCCCTCTGGCAGCCTGGGAGCCCTTGGGGGATGTCCACTTGTCAGTGGGGAGCAGGCCTAAGCTGCAATCGGACATCCTTAGCGCTGCTGAGGAGGCAGGAGAGGCTCCCACTGCCACCGCTGTACTGGCAGCCATCAGTCTGGCTTGTGGCTGAGCAGAGCTCCCCCTATGGGAGTGCACTGACCACCAGGGGAAGCTCCTGCATTGAGCATCTGCCCCCTGGTGGTCAGTGTGTGTCATAGTGACTAGTCATTCCCAGTGATTCTGCTGTTAGGGTCAATTTGCATATTACTCTTTTATTATATAGGGTGAGAGAGCTCTTTTAGTCTTATTATACATATAAACAATATTAATTGGTTAATGTATTCCTAAATCCATTTTATATCTGATCTGAATCTCTAAAGTCACTGTTTTCCTAATGGTATCATCCTCTGTGCCACTGAGCGCACTGGTGACCCAGTGTTTCTTGAAAGACTTCTCCACTATCTCCTTTGAGAATTTCTTACAAACCACTGACACCAATTCTCCACTATCTCCTTTGAGAATTTCTTGCAAACCACTGACACCAATTCTCCACTATTTCCTTTGAGAATTTCTTGCAAACCACTGACACCAATTCTTTGCCAAATTGAATGCAAATATGTAGGCGACCATAATGTCATCTTTTCAGCTTTCTGGCTGGCAGCAATTGTAATACACTTCACATTTTCAGAGGCAAAAATGTGCAAAGGCATTCATCAGAATTAGTGAAATGTAGCAAATATAATTTAACTTGAAAAATGGGTTTCACTGTCTGAAAAAATTTGAAAACCGCTAGTGTTGTCAAAAGAACCTTGGTCTTGGGGAGTCAGAGGACTTGATTCTCCTAACTTGCTGTAGCAAGCAACATAATTTCTTTTGGGCCTCCATTTTCTAATCTTTAAACAGAGAATAAGCATACTAATCTCATGAGAGGGTTGCAAAGATTAAAATAAAAATTAAATTCCACCAAAGCAAGATTGTTTCTAGCTTGTTTGCCACTCTCCATTGTCTGGAGTAGTAACAGAGACCTAGTAGTTTCTAATGACTATGCTGAATGAATAAACCAATGGACAGACATTTCATGCCTTTCAGACTATAAGCAGAAGTGCCTATGTTGCCACGTTGCCATGGTGAATAGCAGTATATTGTAATTGAAGAAGAAAATGAAACAGGGATGATTCAGTATATATATATATCTATCTATATCTATATCTATATATATATATATATATATATATATATATATATATATATAATTCTTTAGTACCTCTACCATTTTGCCTCAGTGGTTTTGTGGTCTGAATTATCTTCTCTTCCCAAATGGAAACTTTTTCCAGTCTAAAGTTGCTTGGTTATTTTCTTATATAGTAAAGAAAAACAATTGACATAATTGTAGGCCAAAAAGCTATTCTATCTCTTTTGAATTCTTAAAAATGATATTTATCATAGTTTTATTACTTATGTTTATTGTTGAAATATTAAAAAATACAGAATATGTGAAAAAATCATTATTTATACTTCTACTAGCTAGAAAGAATAATTACTAATACTGTTTTCTTATACAATTGGCAATGCAGCATACATATTCTTTTGTAATCTCACTTTTTACTCAATATATTTGAGCATTTCTTCATATATTTAAATGTTCTTCACAAACATTATTTATAATGGATGATAATTTATTTGAGTAAGCCACACTTGCTGGAAATTTAGATATAACTTTTCACTATTAATTATCATAGCAATGAATAGCCTTGAATGTTTATATTTATGCACATCTCTGCTTTTTTTT
>PVJC01023194.1:0-26583 GCA_004026665.1 Murina feae
TCAGTCTGTGTGTATCTTTTTTTCTGAGGTGGGTTTCCTGTAAACAGCAGATATGTGGGTCATGTTTTCTTATCCACTCAGTTACCCTATGTCTTTTGATTGGAGCATTTAATCCATTTACATTTAAAGTTATTATTGATAAATACTTGTTTGTCGCCATTTTTATTCTTTACCCTTGTGTTCCTTCTTCGTTTCCTATCTTTACTTTATACAGTAGGCCCTTTAACATTTCTTGCATTGCTGGTTTGGTAGTAACAAACTCCCTTAGTCCTTTTTTGTCTGTGAAGCTCCTAATTTCACCCTCAATTTTGATTGATAGCCTTGCTGGGTACAGTATTCTTGGATTCAGACCCTTCTTTTGCATGACTTTGTATATTTCATTCCATTCCATTCCCTTCTTGCCTGATGTGTTTCTGTTGAGAAATCAGTCGCTAGTCTGATTGGGGAGCCTTTGTAGGTAACTTTCTGTCTCTCTCTGGCCGCTTTTAAGATTCTTTCTTTGTCATTGGTGTTTGCCAATTTAGTTATAATGTGCCTTGGCGTTGGTCTTTTGGGGTGCATTTTCAATGGGACTCTTTGGACTTCTTGGATTTGTGTGAGTTTTTTCTTCTCTATTTCAGGGAAGTTTTCTGTCATTATTTCTTCAAACAAGTTTTCTATTCCTTGCTCAGTTTCCTTTCCTTCTGGCACCCCTATTATGCGTATGTTGTTTCGTTTTGTGTTGTCCCAAAGTCTCTTAGGCTCTCCTCCTGCTTTTTAATTCTTTTTTCTAGGCGCTGCTCTGCTTGGGTATTTTTTTTCTACCTTGCCTTCTAGCTCACTGATGTGGTCCTCTGCTTCTTCTAGTCTACTCTTGATGCTTTCTATTAAGTTCTTCACAGCAGTGATGTCGTTTTTCATTTCTTCTTGGTTCTTCTTCATTTCCTCTTGGTTCTTCTTCATTTCCTCTTGGTTCTTACACATACTGTCAAATTTTTCTTCCATTCTTTTCATCCACCTTATGACCATTTCCCTGAATTCTTTCTCTGACAAGTTGCTTGCTTCCATTTCATTTACTTCCCTTTCTGGTGATGCCTGTTTTTCTTTCATATGCGGGCTGTTTCTTTGTCTCCCCATGATCTATCTTCTCTGGGTATGTGGTTATATAGTTTTTTCTCTCCTGTGTTGATTTAAAGGCACAAAATACAACACAGCAAAGCACAATGCACAAGGATGTGAACCCAAATGTATTCACAATACTTATAACCCACTAACGGTTACCACCATAGAAAAGAGTGTTAGGGGGTAAAACAAGAAAGAAAAAAAAGAAAAGAAAGGAGAAAGGGACTGCCAGAACATATTTGGGAAAAGGAAGGCAAAGAAATAAAAAGGTAAGAACGATAAAAAAAAGAATGAAATAGAAGGGGGGAAGAGATTGTATGGAGAGAAAACTCAAATAGAATAGCTACTAGTAGCAACAAATGCCATCTACAAAGACCTAGAGATGAATGGAGTACATCAACTAATCAATCAATTAACAATTAATATCTAATAACGTAAGGAGAAACAGAATTTTAAAAAAATAACCAAAATACAACCAAAAAACAAAAAGGAAAAGCGAGACATTCTCATCAAAAATTATAAAAAATCCCAGTATAATCAACAATTAAGGGTACAGCAGCAGAACAACAGAGAGAGAGAGAAAAATTTTTTGGATAATGAAGAAAGAAAGGAGTGAGGTATCAGTGGGCTTGGAGCAGAGGGTTAGAAATTAGATATCTTGGTAAGGTGAAATTGTAACAGGGGGTAAAAAGAGGGAATAGGGAGAATCTAAAACATGAGTGGGATAAGAGAAAAAGGACAACAATAGGGGAATAGTGAGGAAGAGAGTGTTGGCATAAAGGTAAAGTTGAGATAGAGTAAAATGATGCTATAGGAAATCTGAAAATAAAATGAAGAACACTAATCTCAAAATAATATAAAGATAAAATAAAATGACTCTTAGAAAAAGAAAAAAAATAGTAGTAGTAATAATATTGATTAAAAATAAAGATACAATAATTAAAAAGGTAAAATCAAGTGAGGAAAAAAGACAAATTGTTTCTTAATGGAAAAAAGAAAAAGAAACAAAATTAAAAAAGAAAAGAAAAAATGAAAAAAAAGAGAGAAAAATGTGCAGTAGTGAGGGTCATTCACTTTTTCTGCTCTTCTGATTGGTGCGCCTTAGTCTTGTCAGCTGTTCAGGAGAGTATGGAAGATTCTTGCGATTCACTGCTCCTCTGTGTCGTAAACCAGTCCTGATTTAAAAGCCGGCAGTATTTCTACCTTTATTTGTGTTTACAAAAGAGTCAGTTTGTGAATCAGCCTCTGGGTGGCAGTGTTTCTGGAGTGATCTCTGTGGCTATAAGTCCTCTCTAGCCAGCGTTTAGGTTTTGTTTTCCCTATCACACTTAATACAAGTTTGGCGGAATGGATTGCCCCAGAGCTGGTTTCCGAATCCGTTACTCCCTGCTCTGCTTCTCAAGTCTCACAAACAGGGTTTTCCCCTGCAGTCTCCGTGAGCAACCCCAATTGGATGCTCCTATGTATTGGGTTTAATAATCCCAAGCCTAGATTTAATAACAAGAGGGAAAAAGGAACCTCTCCAAAGAGATGCGCGGGCTCCCTTCCTCCTCCAGCTCTGTGCGCAACTCTCCCAATGTCTCTTCTTCGCGACCCAAAACCGAGGCTGTCTTTTCGTGTCCAAATCAGTTATGGGGTGGTTTTTTTTTTGGGTCCCTTCTGGTAGCAGCCTGCGGGACTCCTTCGCACACTCGGGTCACGCTGGTGCCAACAGCCTCGGACTGTGGAGCGCGCACTAGCCCCGAGGGGAGGGGTGCAGACTCTGCTGAGCAGAGATTTCTCCTGCGCGTGTTCAACTCTCCCACCTGGAATACAAACCACGCTTATATCAAGCAAAATCTGACCTTTCTGTGAGGAGGTGCAGGGCTCGTCTGGGTCCACGTATTCTTGGTTTGAGCTCCAGTGTTCCTGGGTTCCTGGCTGGTCCCTGGGTGACCTGTTTGCAGTATCCCTGGATGTATATGTTTCTTGTAACAGTCACCCAAGATGGCCCGGTTTCCGCAGCAGATTCAGCAGCTCCGGGAGAGATTTCAGCAGCAGTGGAGGCAGCGCCCAGTTAAGGGAGCCCCATTCGGGTTCTCCAACAGTCCTCTGGAGTATAGCTGTCGCACACCCACAAATTTCCACGCTTGGTACATCCACACACTCTCCGTTCCTTCTCTCTATCTCTCACTGTCTTTCAGTCTGCCTTCTCATCGGCAGCCATCTTCCTTCCGATCTATTTTTTTTAAAATATATTTTAATTGATTTTTTACAGAGAGGAAGGGAGAGGGATAGAGAATTAGAAGCATTGATGAGAGAGAAACATCAATCAGCTGCCTCCTGCACACTACCCACTGAAGATGTGCCCGCAACCAAGGTACGTGCCCTTGACCAGAATCGAACCTGGGACCCTTGAGTCCACAGGCCAACGCTCTATCCACTAAGCTAAACCGGTCAGGGCTGCTTAAGCTTTTATATATATAGATAGATTATATGTAACAGGACATTGTAAAAATTAAGTGACAAAATTTTTATTAAAACGTTTCTTACATACTGTTACATTGGTTGGGCTACAAAAATATTCCTTGTGGGCCGCACGCAGCCTGCGGGCCGTGAGTTTGAAATGCTTGTTGTCACAGGTTCATTATAGGTATGTGATCTTGGCCCATGTTCTCAGTCTGCTGTGGAACTCAATTGTCATTGAGCTGTCGAAAGGACATTTTCCTAGCATGTTGAAAAATATTTTAGGCCTGGTTCGTTTGGCTCAGTGGATAGAGTGTCGGCCTGGGGACTGAAGGGTCCCGCATTTGATTCCGGTCAAGGGCACATGCCTGGGTTGCAGGCTCGGTGCAGCCTATCAATGATTCTCTCTCATCACTGGTGTTTCTCTCTCTCTTTCTCTCTCTCCCCCTTCCTATCTGAAATCAATAAAAATATATTAAAAAATATTTTAGGGTCTCACCTAATTTATGGGAAAAATATCATCTACATTCTGTTGGTTCGCTATAATTTATAGGGTTCATTTATTCAGTATATTTATTTATTGCTATCTCATGTTAATAGCTATCCACCCACTCTTCTCTCTGAAT
The DNA here is from genome assembly GCA_004026665.1 of Murina feae. Lineage (NCBI taxonomy): Eukaryota > Metazoa > Chordata > Mammalia > Chiroptera > Vespertilionidae > Murina > Murina feae. The sequence goes on from PVJC01023194.1 coordinate 4,173, forward strand.
TGTATCTTAACAGATTATGCTTGTTTTTCTAATTTATTGAACCAGCATGGAATATATTTATATAAAAATTAGCTGCTTAAATACTTCCTTGGAAAAAAAAACATAGCTCTTCTAATTTTATTATGAATTTTAATCAGGGAAAAGGATCTTTGAAAGGATCTTTCTTCTACCTCATTTTATATTTGTGTGTGTGGTGTGTGTGTGTGCTTCTCTGTCTTTATACAATTAGAAATATGTGTGATTTAATTAAATCTCAAATAGAAAACATGTACTAGACAGCAAAAGTTTTTTTTTGAAAGAAAATTCTTAAGGAAACAGTTAATAAGTTCCTATGACTAACAAAACCTGTTTTCTCTGAAAATACCAATTCTTCTAGCACAGTGCATCTATTTAATAATAAAATACATTCTGGCTTTCTTTTGGTTTAGAAAAAAAATCCTCTGAAGTTAATCCCAAAATGCCCTGTGCTTAGTTTCTTTTGGTGCAAGGTTCCAAGCCTTTTGGGGATCCTCTGTAATTGTTGCCAGTCTAACAAGTGCCTTTTTATATCTTACCCAAAATACCAGTTCATGAAGATGGTACTCTGATAAGAGGAACCAAATTTTTGACTTGTGGCTATTTGCAGATTACAAAAACCTGTGTGATAGAAGGAAGGTTTCAATAAACCACTGGTCCTCCAACTTTAATGTTTAAAATATGTTTTAATGTATTTATTTTTAATTTATCTTCATTGTTAACAAGTATTACAGATGCCCCCCTTTCTCTCCATTAACCCCTTCCTCTCCCAGGCCTTCACCACAGTACTGTCTGTGTCCATGGGTTAAGCATATCTATACTATTAGCAGCCTAGGGCCTTGACGACCAGGTCTGATGATTAAGCAGTGGGCCCCTGGCCTCCGAGACATGCAGGCAGGAAGGGTCTGGATTCTGGGGCTCTGGGGTGTGACGAGCAGGAGAGGTCTGTGGGCCCTGGGACTCCAAAGCATGCCGGTGGGAAGGGTTTGTGGGCTCTGGGCTGCTGGGTTGCAGCAGTGAGAAAGGTCTGTGGGCCCTGGGCTGCCAGGGTGCTGCAGAACTCTGAGTCTCCTGCTTTCAGTGGTGTGGCCGACCTTCAAACTGGACCATGACAAGAGTGAGGAGGGAGCCCCATTCCTCGCAGAATCCACTGATGGGAGGAGGGAAGCCTGTCTGCCTGCCTGAGGGTTCCTGGCTTGTGAGAGGATGCAGGCCAGGCTGAGGGAACCTCCTCCTTATGTGTGAATTTTATGCACCAAACCTCTAGTCTTCTGTAATAATAAAAGTGTAATATGCTAATTAGACTGAACAGCCAAACAACCTTTGAATGTCCTTCTGAATGTCCTTTGGGGCGATCTTCCAGACAAAGCCAGGGCTGCGAGGGCTGAGGCAAGCCGTCGCAGCTGCAAGGGCTAAGCCCCTTGCATGAATTTCATGAATTGGGCCTCTAGTATGCATATAAGTTCTTAGGTTAATCTCTCCCCTAACTCCCACCTTCCATCTGAGATTCATCAGTCTATTCCATGCTTGTATGAAACTATTTTGTGAGAAAAAAGGGGAGGGAGAGAGAGATAGAAACATCAATGAGAGAGAAACCTTAATCATGCCCCCTGAACACCTCCTACTGGGGATCAAACCTGTAACCCTGGCATGTGCCCTCACCAGGAATGGAACAGGTGACCTCTTGGTGCATGAGACTACGGCCAGCCACTGGCCCTCAAACTTTAATGTAGAAGAGTGTAGAGGAGCTAAAACATTTCCTGATGTTATTAGAGTTCCTGGCTGGTTCTGAAAATTAAACTGAAAAAGACAGAGTAACAGGACAAGAAGCATATAAATTTATTTAATACTAGGGGCCCGGTGCACAAAATTCATGCACTGGGGGGGGGGGAGGATCCTCAGCCCAGCCTGCCCCCACTCACATATTGGGAGCCCTCAGGGGGTGTCCTACTGATGGCTTAGGCCCACTCCCCGATCACCTTGGGGGGCAGGCCTAAGCTGCAGTCTGGCCTCCCTTTGTGTAAGGTGACCAGGCTAATGAGGGGAAGCCACCAGGCCCATCGCTCTGCTGTTACAGCCACTGCCAGTCCCTGCAGCCATCAAGGTGTTTGCGTTAACACAGACTCCAGTCCCTTCACCATGAAAAAATAACAACTTTCTTTAGGCATTTTCAACATGTGTCTTTCATAGGGTATGACATTTCTTTCTATCCTCACCTTAGGATATGTTTCCATTGATTTTTAGAGAATGTGGAAGAGAAGGGAAAGACAGAGAGAAACATCAAAGTGAGAAGAACACTTCGATTGGTTGCCTCCTGCATGAGCCCTGACCTGGGCCCTGGCCAGGAAGGAGCCTGCAACCTAGGTACATGCCCTTGGTCAGAATTGAACCCAGGCCCTACAGTCAGCAGGCTGAGGCATTATGTGGCTAGGGCAGGGTATGACATTTCTCAGCCCTCTAGCAGTGGACCTTCATTTTTTTTCCTCTAGTAGTGTGGTGGAAAAACCCTAGATCACCTTTCGGGATTCTTATTACCCAAGTTACTAAGAATATTACCAGTGGCATACAGGGAGCTTAGCCAATGAGTGGTAAGAAAAGGTGTTTTCTCTGTAGTTCACTCTGATCACTGGATCCATCTCTGCCCGTCCAATCCTAGCTCCACCACTACCCAGGCCTATAGCCTCTGGCCTAGGATGCCAGCCTGGGCAGAAGACCCCCCACCCCCTGCAATGGCCGGCTCCCCCCCCTCCGCTTTCCAGGCCTGGGGTCTCTGCCTGAGGCTGCAGACAAGGGCAGAAGACCCCCCCCAACCCCTTTGATGGCTGGCTCCACCCCTTCCCTGGCTGAGGGGTCTCTGTCCAAGGTTTCAGGCCTGGGCAGAAGACCACCCAACCCCCACGATGGCCAGCTCTGCTCCTCCCAGGCTGGGGGGGGTCTCTGCTGGAGGCTGCAGGCCCGGGCAGAAGACCCCCTAACCCCCTCTATGGCCAGCTCTGCCCCTTCCCAGGCTGGGGGGGTCTCTGCCCGAGGCTGCAGGCCTGATTAGAAGACCCCTGTGATGGCCACCTCTGCCTCTTCCTAGGCTGGGGGTCTCTGCCCGAGGCTCAGGCCTGGGCAGAAGACTCCCAAAGCCCTGCAATGGCCAGCTCCACCCCTTCCCAGGCCAGGGGTCTGTGCCTGAGGCTGCAGGCCTGGGGAGAAGACCTCCAACCCCCCTTGCAATCGCCAGCTCTACCCCTTCCCAGGTTCCTGCGATTGATGGCTCTGCCCCTGGCCCCCCCCATCCCCCGCTTCCCCCATCACCTGCCTGGCTAACAGGCCTAGCTACTTCAGTTGAGGGGCTGAGGCAGACTGGGCGCTGCCATCTTAGTTGAGTTAATTTGCATATTTTCTCCTGATTGGTTGGTGGGTGTGGCTTGTCAGTGTAATGGAGTGAGGGTCAATTTGCATATTACTCTTTTATTAGATTAGATAAATTTTATGTGATCTGGGAGCCTTCACAAAGGAATAGATTCAAATAAATTGTTAAACCTGAATGTGTTTATGCTATGTTTGATGAAAAGAAGACAGTTGTAGAGAAATGAAGTGAGTATAGAAAACTAGGGGAAACTTAGCAAGGCTTGTTCATTCAGATTATTCTTGATATTCCTCTGTGTCATAGATAAGAATATTCTTCTAGCTAGAGGAAGCACACCTCTTATTTAAGGGTTTTATGTCCTTTTTCAGGGAAGAAAGTCAAGAGGGAAGTCAGAGACCTCTGTACTTCTATTATTTTCTCATATTTCTTCAATTTAAAATAGTCAACATGTTAACATGTCATCTTTGGGGGTATTGTGTCCCCAAGCCCATCATTTTACCATCTAAAACTTTGCCAAGAGGTTTCACATTCCAGCAATGACTAAGTATTGCCTCATACCCATTCAACCAATCTCTCCATCCTGAACTGTTTAGAACAAAGTATAAATTCAGTTTTTAAGGCTAGAGGGCAATCAGTCTCAAGAGTTCTAGAAATTGGGCTTGAAGCATCTTCAGCTGGAGGGAAGGCAGGCAGTGGCAGTCTGACGGCCTTTTCTGGTCTGTATTTTGTACATCTCTGGCCATGTGTCCTGTGTTCCCATGAACTTTCTGAGTGGCCCACACATCAGGTACAATGTTGTTCATACATGAGTTGTGATTTTTCTGAAATTTATATCAAGTTGTCCAGCTTTACTTGCAGGGATTCAGGAAGAGGGCAGTTTAAGTTGTTAGTGATCCATGTCAGAAGGGAGGGAGAAAAATTGGAAATGTTTTTTTGGATAGCAGTAGCCAGATTTTGAAGGAAACTTAGAAGAATTCAGGATTCACTCCAATTTGCAGGTAGGTAACAAAATCTCAAAGACAATGAACAGAACTAGAAATAATAACCACACGTGTGTGCTATAGTTTTCCATTGAAACATAGTTTTTCTTTCTATAGTTACATCAGTTTCTGTTAAAGCTAATCAAGTAAGAGGAATTTGTTGACAAAATAAGTCCAGTCTCATTAAACTCACCTGATTTCTAGTGATTGACTACATAGGTCTTTTGAGTTTGCTCTGTTGTAAATTTTCATAATGAATTTCAGATTGAACTTTCAAAAGTCTCTTGAGGCTAGAAAGCCAAGACAAGGACTCGCCATCCAACTTTACCTACTATACTTGTTGAGATCAATTTCTAAAAATTGTGATAAAAAATTTTTAATTCTGGTGGAAGGTCAGTGGTCTAAAGGAGACATATGTACTACTATTTGTAATACTTTAAACAATAAAATAATATTTTAAAAAATGCAAAAAGAAAGATTAATCTAGCCAATGGACTATGAGTAAGTGTGTAATGGGTCACTTCAAGGTCAAAGCAGTTAGAAGCCAATGTGTCTCTTCCATCTCCTCCTCTATTGTGGTGACTCCAATGCCCATGAGTTCTAGATGCTGAAGCTACAAGATGGAAGAGGGTTGTGCAACCTATATTGGATTTTAAATGGACAAAAACAAAATAAACATTTTGTGTATTAAAAAAATTGTTTTTAATCATGTCAAATAGAAAAGAGAATGCAGGTGATATATGTATTGATATTTCTTCAATAGGAAAGATGATTTTATGTTCTTAAAAAGAAGCAAGTGGCATATATTTCTGACTAGAAGCCTGGTGCACAAAATTCATGCACTGCGGGGGGCGGGGGGCGTTGTCCCTCAGCCCAGCCTGCACCGTCTCCAATCTGGGACCTCTCAGGGGATGTCCGACTGCTGGTTTAGGCCCTATCCCCCTAAACTGGCAGTTGGACATCCCTCTCACAATCTGAGACTGCTGGCTCCCAACCACTCACCTGCCTGCCTGCGTGGTTGCCCCTATTCGCTTCTGCCTGCCAGCCTGATCACCCCTAACCACTCCCCAGCCAGCCTGATTGATGCCTAACTGCTCCCCTGCTGGCCTGGTCGTCCCCAACAGCCCTACCCTGCTGGTCTGGTCCCTTCCAACTACCCTCCCCTGCTGGCCTGGTCACCCCTAACTACCCTCCTTTACCAGCCTGGTCACCTCTAACTGCCCTCCCCTACAGGCCTAGTCGCTCCCAACTGTCTTCCCCTGCTGGCCTGGTCATCCCTAAATGCCCTCCCCTGCTGACCTGATTGCCCACAACTGCCCTCCCCTGTGGCCATCTTGTGGCTGTGGGTGCTGCCATCTTTGCTGGTGTGACAGTCAATTAGCATATTCTCTCCTTATTGATTGTGGGTGCTGCCATCTTTGCGACCTGCTTCTCAGTTGTTTGGTTTTCCCTCACTAACCCCTCTGCTGGCCTGGTCGCCCCATGCAGCCTATTTGGTTGTTCGTTTGGTTGTGATGGTCGCTTAGGCTTTTATATCCTATGTAATAATCCTATATCATAAAGAGGGAATATGATAATTTGTCCATGACAGTGTCCGAGTTACAACCATCAATGGGTTGTGCATGCATAGGAGCTGGGAGGTGGGGGCAGGGACTTCTGCCTCCAGTGGAGGCACTGCAGACCTGCCCAGTGTGCATCCCTGACCTGGGATGTAACCCTGCCTGCCTGTGTCCCTGCCCAGCACTGAGGTAAACTTGTCTGCCTGCATCCCTGACCTAGGACATAACCCTGCCTGCTTGTGTCCCCACCCAGTGCTGAGGTGAACCTGCCTGCCTGCATCCCTGGTGGGTGGGTACAGGGTGGCCAGCCAAGCCTAAGTACAGCTTTGGTGGGGCCGGCGGGAGCCTGAGGCCACCCAAGCTCTCACAGGTCCTGGGCTGGATGGTGGCTCAGTGGCATCTCCATGCATAGCACCTGGGGGCAGCTGCAAGGGGCATGGGGCCTTGCGGTGGGCTGCTGGACTGCTGCTGCCACTGCTTCTCAGTGGGTGCCCGGTGGCCTGGAGCCAGAGTGGGTGTGCACAGACTGCCCAGGCTGCTAGTGCCGCATGCCCCATCCAGCCCTGAAACTGCCTCTGAGGCCTGGTTGCAGACCCCACTCTGTGCTTCAGGCAGGGAGAGGAATCTCTCGGCCGCAACTGGCACCTTAGGCTGCACCTTGGGTGCTGCCACCTGCCTGGCTGGCAGGGGCCAGAGCATCACAGGAGAGTTGCTCCTGCCCCCGGTGGTGGAACTGGAAGGAGGACACTGGGTGCAGACAGGGGACCTCAGCTGGGGTCTTCCCGGCACCAGGAAGGGGCCCGGCCTGGGCCCAGTGGGGAGCTTAGGAAGTCTGGCTGAGCAGACGGTGGTTCATACCAACTATTACTCTGCCATCTTCCTGCAGCTCTCCAAGCTAGCCTCCCTGCCCCACCTGCCCAGGGTAATGGGTTTGGATGACCTCCCTGAGTGCAGACTATGGGCCTGAGACTAGAGAAAGAGTGGCTGGCAGGGCCTGGACGGGGGCCAGTGCAGAACTAGCAGGGCAGAGCAGCTTCGGTGTCTCAGAGAAATTTGCAACTGACCCAAGGAGGAACCCGAGAGGGGAGAGGCCGGGAGCTGTGGGTTCCCAGTGCTTTAGTCACTTGAAAACAGCCCCTCTTGAAATGCGAGGTGGCTGTAAGTTCAGCTGAGAAGTGAGGGGGCTGAATACCACCATTGCTAGGCTCTGGTTGGTCCGAAGCCCAAGCGTCCACCACGAGAAGGGAGGGGCCCGAAGGAAGAGAGGACAATCGAAGGAAACATGTCTAGACTTTACCCAGCCTTCTCCCTCTTTCGCTGCCTACAAAAGCCCCAGGCCCAGCCACAGTTCTGTCTCCACCTTTTAGTCCCCTGTTCTCCAACCACTAAGGAAGGAGTCTGTGCTGCCTCAGAAAGAATCTATATACCTGATCGGCTGTTTGCCTTCCACAGAGGAAGCCGTCAGTAGGACATCCTGTGAGGACTATGGGACAGTGAGGGGGAGGGGACAGGCTGGGCTGAGGGACCCCACCCCTTGTGCATGAATTTCATACACTGAGCATCTAGTATATAGATAATAGGGCAGATCAGATTGTTGAAACATTATTTTGATATAAAATGCTAGGTAAAAGATAGCAAACTTACCTTTACCTATATTGATCTTTGAGTATAGTGAAATAATGATCCAGCTAAAACAGTTAAAGTTTAGAATGTTCTCTCAATTCAATATTTTAATTCATTTTCCTTAAAACTTCATTATGATGATCTGTACACTTATCCTGTATAATAAAGATGTAATATGCAAATAATCATTACTGCGTGAAGCATAATGACCAACCATGTAATGACCGGATCACAGATCAGCAGGAGAGTGGGGCAGCGAGCTACAAGTGGGCAGCGAAGAGCTACAGGAGGGGGCAGGGCAACAAGCTATGAGAGGGGGGGAGGGGGCAGAGGGAGTTACAGGAAGGTGGAGCAGCGGGTGGAGAGCTGCTGGAAGGCAACAGCAAGCTACCGGCAGCTACTGGCTCATGGATTTGTGAGCAGGGCTACTAGTTTTATATAATTGATCATTATTCACAGATTCCGTATTTGCAAATATTTGAATTTATTTGTAACCCCCAAATCAATATTCAGTACTCGCTGTGCTTTTGCAGTCATTTGTAGACATGCACAAAAAATATTCGAGTCCTGGATATGCATGTTATCAGTGGTGATTGAACAAGGCAATCAATGCCCTTGCTTCTTATTTCATATCTCATAATGTAATCAAGTGTGTTATTTTTTTATGATTTGTTGACTGCCACATTTTTTGTATTTTTTGGTTTTTTGTAGGTGATTTCACTGAAATAGTTCATAATTCTGAATTGCTGTTTAGTGTTCATAAGCACAAGAGGCTGTGAAGTATCTTATGAAGAAAATACATGCGTTAGATAAGTTTCATTCAGGCATGAGTAAGAGTGAATTCAATGTTAGTGAGTCAGCAATATATATTAAGTAAGGTATCTTTACAGAAAACACAGACAAACAAGCTTATGTATTAACCAAAACCTTGTTTTATCTGTGTTTCTGTTTGAGGATGAGATGTTGGCAAACCTGATGCGACCAGAGGATCACAGGAACCTCATTCTGTATTTTCCCTAGGAGCCATGGTTCAGTGTTCATTAATTTGGTGATTATAATAAATTTATAGACTGTAACCACTCTAAATAATGAGATAGGATTTTAAACAGAAAAAGAAGAGAATTTTCTGGAAACTGAAAAAAAAAAGTTCAACATTTGAAACCCAATGGGAAATTCTGTGTCATTTAGAAAAGAAAAGAGAGTAATTCTTAAACTGACCTGCAAAAGCTAACTTCTCTGTAGATAATGTATTAGCGCTGTGAAAAAGTTACCCTATAAAATGTTAAAACCAAAATTCCTGGATTCAAAAATTTGAAAGCATTGAGAAAAAAATGTGTGGGCTTTCTCATTTTAAGTGTGGGTTACAATGTGTCATTCTTCACAATCTCAAATAAACTAATATCAAGAATGATAATTATTTCATATTCCACCAAGGATGATAAAGCTGTTGTGTTAGGAATGATTATCTCTGAATTATTTATTTATTTATTGTTAGTTAATCCTTGCCTCAGAATATTTTTTCCCATTGTTTCTGAGAGAGATAGAGATAGAGATAGAGATAGAGATAGAGATAGAGATAGAGAGAGAGAGAGAGAGAGAGAGAGAGAGAGAGAGAGAGAAACATCAATGTGAGAAAGACACACCTATTGATTACCTATACCACATGCACCCTGAATGGGACCAGGGATCAAAGGAACATGCAACCCAGGTATGTGCTTTTGCCTGGGAGTTGAACCTGTGACCCTTTGGTGCACTTGCCAAAACACTTACCACTGAGAAACACAAGCCAGGTCTATCTCTGAATTCTTTATAACCAATTAGGTACCATAATGTGTTCTCAGACAAATTCATCCAAATAATAACAGTGCTTTAAAATGTGGTGAATGACAGTCCTCCATGATTATATCAGGGAATTTAGGTGGTGTAGCTGGTTCTCATTTGTTCACCAACAGGATTATAGAATCCTCACTTTATTTCCTACTCAGAAAAGAACATTTCCATTCCTTTCATGGTTAGTGGGGCATTCCCACTTTCTTCCTTTATAGTCTATGTTATCAACCATGGGAAGATTGGTGATATAATATGCCAGTTATTTGTGAGTAAAGACATGGAATCTCTTCTCTCTCTCTCTCTCCCCTCCCATACCTCATGTCCCTAACACATCATCTATCATCTATCCAATCTGCTGTGCCTATTTGAATTCCTTGACTGAGAACCTGGATAGAAAACTTTGGCTCCCGTCAGACTTGTGCTATGTTGGTAGTCAGGTCATTAATCTCTGCACAGAGGTGGAGTGCAGAGGTACTCCGATATGGGGGATGAGTACATGAGAGGAGTCAAGTAGCTTCTGTATCAGAATCCTATGGCAAGAGAAAGAGGATAGGCCACCGGGTTGCTATCTGGGATACCAGCTGCTGATTTGTGAATTTGATGGTACCTTCCTACTTGCTACTTTAAAACATAATGGTTATTACTTTTAATGTTAATTGGTAGAGTATAATTATTTTTCTCTGATATAAACCAGCAAATGTGGAAGTTTTGAGTCTTTAAAAAATAAAGCCCAAACATAGGGATAACACTAAGATTTTTTACCAGAGCTGCGCTGAAGGGATTTCACTTCGGATTCCAGTAGTGATGAACCCAGTCTTTCACCTCGAGAGACTAACGGGTGGAAAAAAGTGAGAAGAGCAGTGTTGGTGTGCTCTGATCAGTTAAGTCAACAAAAATTGAGCTGCTGGCATCAGATCAAAAGAGGAACTATGTAGCAACACCTGATGAGCCTGATTCAGGACTTTGAGAGCTTAGAAGCAGGTCTAGAAGACACGGTGAGGATGAAGAGATGAGAATTCCTAATGGTCCTCAGTGCACATGAAGATTCCAAGAAACCCTGCTTACTTACCAACCAACAGGAAAGACATGGAAACCATTTAAAATCTTGATATTTTCTAAATATGTTTCTGTGAGCAATCTGTAGACGAAAAGATCCGATGATGTCATCGGTTCATTTAACTACATTCTAAAGCCTATCTTAAAGAGCTCTTGGAAAGAACAGCATCAGTCTTCCAATAAGAGGTCAAAGGAAGTAATGCATACTGATCGTCTTTTCCCTTACTCTGAAAACAGTCCTTTAAGCTCATAGAGTAAGTATCTGTATGGGTGTTGGAACTATGGTAGAATCTCATAGTGGAAGTGTTGTGTACTGGGAGGTGAAGGATGTGGATTTGGCACAAACTGGAACCACTTACTTGTGGCTCTGTCACAAATAATGCTTTGAGCTTCCTTTTTGCTAAAATGGGGTTAACAGTGCCTACTTCCCATTATTGTGAAGCTTAAATATTAAATGAGGCTATGTATATAAAACACCGAGTAAAGTGCTTCAAATAGAACAGGCACTCAATTTGAGGTTGCCATTATTAGTACTTCATAACTGAAACCGAGGTTCTCATCCATTGGCATTCAAAAATCAGCAGTGTAATTCAGAATCTTCTGTAGGGAGGATCAGGCATTTGTATTTTATTTCTGGAGATTCTGATGTACCAAAGGCTGAGAACATCTGTGACTTGGTAAGATCTCCTTGGACCTGGACCATACCCTCCTGTGGAGATACTGGCTGCTGGGAAGAGCCCAGGGATGTTGTAGTGGGTCAGGGGAACCCACTTGTACCTGTGGGATGTTCTGCAATCCTGAAGGTAGAAGGAAAATTCAGGTTCTCCCCTCTACAAAACAGACCACGCAAATATAGACAAATAACTGCTCTTTAGATGTCTAAAGGCTTTTCCTAACATTTACCTTAAAGTTATATCTTTGGTCTTCCTCTGCCCCATTATTTAGTCCCTCAGGATTCCTGAGGTTAACCTATTAAGCCCGTTCAGCAGAGTAACTGAATGTAAAATTTCTAAAAATGGGCTCTTAGAATTTAGTGCCTTTCCCTCACGAAGGCACTGAATATTACATAATTCATACCTATGAAGTGACGGTTTGTATCTTCATTTACAAATGCCAATGTAACCCATCCTCCAAAAGCTTTCTTCTCCTTTATCTAGACAAAAATGAATTAAGATTGCTGCAGTGGCAGAGGGAATATAAAGGGATGGATGGGTTCATGACCCATTTAAAAGGAATTCATGACCCAATCAACAGCAATTGACTAAGAGGGAAAGTGAGTATTGAGGTTAATATTCAGATTTCAAGATGAATCTATATAGTTTGGATTTAATGGCGACAAAGCATAATATAATTTAGTGCACATCCCTGTGTCCCCACCTGCCCTACCCAAATTTGCTTCTGTCCTCACTGATGTATGCAGTGCACGCAAGAAAGGATAAAGCCTCTCTCATAGACCAGTATTACCTTCCCAGCTACTCTTCCTGGTTGGGCACGAGAGTCTTGAAGGTGAAGGATGGTCAGATACTTCAAGAAACCAAACAGATGAAATATTTCAGTTCCATCCATTTGGCTCCACTAGTAAGACTAATGACACAAGCTGTTGGTTTTTCAGTTGGTTAATTGTGCAAGTCTACTATAAGGAAAATATATCGATCGTATTGGAAGGCGTTGACATTGGATGCACACTCTCAGACAGTTTTTAGTAAGACAGGCCAATTTATGAAGTCTGTATCTCTGTACAGACTTCACAATTTTAACTAAACAATAAAGTAGTCCTTGAGCTCTAATTTCCACTCAATTACAGTGGCAAAACAAATCATATGATTTCCAGAAACAAATATAGGCATGGAATCTAGAAATTTAGCAAACATTTATTGAAAGTTGGTAGAAAATATCTTTTCCAGATTGTGTAAATAATAACATAATCTGCCAAATATCTGCAATTTATTGTTTCCCTCTAACTCATTTATTCCCCAGAATAGAACTCTGGAAGGTCAGAATATATAAGAATTTACTTATTGAATGCATCTGTATTTCCTATATATGCTATAGTTCCTCTTTTTGTCCCTAACAAATGCTAATGATATGATATTGAATCCAGTTGGTATGACTTTCCTTTTCTTAGTGTTATCTTCTTCTCTTGGCAATTTGCTATGTCATCTCATATTCATGGCTTGACAAAGGAACCTAATCTCAAGACTGAAGTGGTTTATCGATCTTGAAAGATGAGGTCATTCAGTGTCTGGCATCATTCAGGCTTCCAGAGAACAAAACTCTCAACTATGCTTTCCTCTTGAAACAATCCAAAATGGAAGATTATGGTCCTTAACATTCTAAAAATAATTTATTCAGATCAAAATCCAATCCTTAAGATTCATTTTGAATCATTCTTATCACATATCTCCTCAAGGAGCAGTAAGATTCTTTCATTTATGTAACACTGGTAATTATTGCTAATTGTCCTAATAATGTTATCTAAATCTGATTCATTTCTCACTGTATCTCCTATTGTAGGATTAATGTCTGGAGTGGACATTTTGTATATATTAAATATCTTTTTAGAGGTTATAATCTAGAAATGTAAGGGGAAGCTTTATGGCAATGACATGTCACCCAACTATAGGATTACACAGAATGACCAAACAGTAAAAGGTTTCCTACCTATTCTAAAACCCCAGAGTGAACCAAGTTATCATTTTGTTTTAGAGACATGAGGATGAATATTTATGGTTAAGACAGGAAGCTCTTGAATAAAACATTCAATCTCTTTATTAATTCTATTTGGAGGAGGTCACAGAAGAGATGTGATTAATTTTTCCTTAAGTGATTTCAGCCTTCAAATATTTCTCCACAAATAATGCTTTGGGTAGAGAGTTTTATGCTGCAGTAGCTAATAAAAAATGGTCTTTTGAGTACTGATTACTTGCCAGTCATCATTTTAGGAAATTTACAAGTATTATCTCATTTTATTCTCTCAGAGGATGCTACTTATTACCCTCATTTTGATAAGGAAACATCATGCAGGTAAGAGGTAGTAAAACAGGGAGTTGAACTTATGTAGAGTGGATCCAATAGTCATTCTCTCTTGACAACTATGCTATCTTGACTCATTTTACATCATCCAATTGCAAACAGCAAGGAAATGTTCATGAAAAAGGATTGCTTAAGTTGTAAGTAAGGATATATAATATTCTGACAGGAGGAAGTGGCAGGATAAAAGAAAGTGCCATTTTGAGCTAATGAAATAGCATGGGAATATAGAAAATGAAAAAATATACAGCATATTCAGGAAGAAAATAAAAAGTTATTTGTGTGTGTATGGATGTGAGGTATGTATGTATACACACACATACACTAGGGGTCCAGTACACCAAAATTTGTGCACTCAGGGGGGTCCCTCAGCCTGACCTGTGCCCTCTCCTACTCTGGGACCCCTCAGGGGATGTCCACCTGCTGACATGCCTAACCAGCCTGGTTGAGGGCGCTGATGGCTGTTTGCAGGCTGGCCAAGCCCCCCCCCCCCCGTAGGGACCCTCACCCCATGGGGGTGTGGCCAGCCTGGGTGAGGGGCTGAGGGCCGTTTTCAGGCTGCCCACAGCCCCTTCAGGGTCCAGGTTTCTACTGGGGTACCTGGGCAGCCTGGGTGAGGGCTGATGGCTGTTTGCAGTCTGGCCACTGCTCACATTGACCCAAAGTCCCAGCAAGGCTGGCTGAAAGCAGGTTTCTGGGGCTTATTTATCTTCTATAATTGAAACACTATTGCCTTGAGCCCAGGCCTAGGCAGTCAATGAAGCCTCCTGTTTGCTTCAGCTCCGTGGCTTCTATAATTGAAACATTGTTGCCTTGAGCAGAAGCCCAGCCGGCGTAGGCAGACAGCTACAAAGGAAGCCTCCTGTTTGCTCTAGCTCCGTGGCTGCCAGAGTCAATTTGCACACAGCTGCTCTGATTGGCTGGTGGGCATGGCTTGAGTGGTGGGCATGGCTTAGGTGTCTTGGAGTCATAGTTAATTTGCATATTAATTTTATTAGACTACTAGGGGCCCGGTGCACAAAAATTTGTGCACTTGAGGGGGGAGTCCCTCAGCCCATCCTGTGCCCTCTCGCAGTCTGGGACCCCTTGGGAGATGTCCACCTGCTGGCATGCCTGTATAGCCTGGGTGAGGGGCTGAGGGCCATTTTCAGGCTGCCCACAGCTCCCATTGACATAACGTCCCAGGGAGGCTAGCTGGAAGCAGGTTTCAGGGGTTTATTTATCTTCTATAATTGAAACTATGATGCCGTGAGCATAGGTCCAGCTGGCCTAGGCAGACAGTTTACTCCTGGTGCAACAGAAGCCTCCTGCTTGCTCTAGCTCCATGGCTGTCGGCCTCCATCTTGGCTGGGTTAATTTGCATATAGCTACTCTGATTGGCTGGGGGCATGGCTTAAGTGTCTTGGAGTGATGGTTAATTTCCATATTACTCTTTTATTAGAGTAGACTAGAGGACCTTGGGGAATGTCCACCTGCTGGTGTGCCTGGCCAGCATGGGTGAGGGGCTGATGGCCATTTCAGGTTGCCCACAGTCCCTTCAGGTTTCAGTCCCTACTGGGGTGCCTGGCCAGCGTGGGTGAGGGGCAGAGGGCCATTTCAGGCTACCCACAGCCTCTTCAGGGTTTGGGTCTCTACTGGGGTGCCTGGATGGAAGCAGGTATCTGGGATTTATTTAACTTCTATAATTGAAACTTTGTTGCCTTGGTCCCCCGCTCTAAGCCTGGGTTGACCCTGGCAACCCAAGGTCCCAGCCTGGCAGGTATCTGGGGTTTGTTTATCTTCTATAATTGAAACTTTGTAGCCTTGAGTAGAGCTCAGGGCCCACAGGACCCTGGCTTTCTCCATTGCCCGGGGCAACTCCAGCTCTGTGGCCACTGCCATCTTAGTTGAGTTAATTGGCATATCTGCTCCTGATTGGTTGGTGGGTGTGGTTTGTGGGCATGGCTTGTGGGTGTAATAGAGTGAGGGTCAATTTACATATTACTCTTTTATTAGATTATATATATATATATATGTATATATATAGCTTAATAAAAGCGTAATATTGAAATTAACCATTTCTCCGGGATGGAGTAAGCCACGCCCACCAGCCAATCAGAGCAACTGTATGCAAATTAGCCCAGCCAACATGGAGACCGCCACTCATGACCCGAGTAAATGGCAGCTTCCATTGCGGCAGGAGTGAAAGTGAAACCGCGCCCGCTCAGCTCCGCTTAAACTGGCTCTAGCGAAACACACATTTGCAACATAATAACAATAATAGAATCCTCGGGAGCTGAAGGAAACAGCAGCCTGGGCCTCACCACTAAGTAACATTGTGTCATTATAGACTCCGCGAGGTGAAGCAGAGAGGAGGCTTCGTTAATAGGAGGCCTCGCCTTAAAGGAAGAGCATCAATTATAGAAGATAAACAAACCCCAGAAACCTGCGTCCAGCCAGCCTTTCTGGGAAATTGGGTCAATGGGAGCTGTGGGCAGCCTTAAAGCCTGAAAGCGCCAATCAGCCCGTCACCCATGCTGGCCACAACCCAATGGGGTGAGGGACATTCCTGGGGGGCTTGGCCAGACTGCAAACAGCCATCAGCCCCTCACCCAGGCTGGTCAGGCACGCCAGCAGGTGGACATCCCCAGAGGGGTCCCAGACTGTGAGAGGGTACAGGCCGGGCTGAGGGACCTCCCGAGTGCACAGAGCGGCTACAGGGCGGAACAGTGCAGGACCCAGGACTGGTGAGTGGGAAAGAGGTGGCAGGGTTGGAGGCCTGCTTGGCGGCTCCCCAGGCCCTGTGAGGGCACTGGGGAGTGGGTAAGAGGTGGTGGTGGGGGGTTGGCGGCATGTTTGGCGGCTGCCCAGGCCCTTTGCGGGGCACTGGGGAGCAGGAAAGCAAGGCTGCAGGGGCTGGGGTCCTGCTTGGCGGCTCCCCAGACCCCTTGGCAGCACCGGGGAGTGGAAAAGGAAGGCAGCAGGGGATGGGTGAGTGGGAAAGAGTTGGCGGCCTGCTTGTTGGCTCCCCAGGCCCTTTGGGGGGCACTGGGGAGCAGGAAAGCAAGCTCTTGGGGGTTGGGGGCCTGCTTGGCGGCTCCCCAGGTCCCTTCCAGGGATCAGGGATCAGGAAAAGGCTGGCCTGACCACGAGGTGGGGTTTTCCCTGCTTTCTGGTGGCTGGAGGAAGATGGTCAGTAGGCAAGCTTGGGAGGCAGGCAGCACCCAGCCCTGGCCACAGCTCAAAAAAGAGAACAACATACAGGGGAGGGCAAGAGTCTGAGAGATCAACATAGAGGGGGTGCCTGCTCCAAGCCTGGGGGCAGGCCCCCAGCAGGTAGACACACACAGGAGGACTGCTCCAAGCCTCAGATGCAGCTGGGGGCAGGTGCCCAGTAGCGACACACACACACACACACACACACACAAGGCGCCTGGCAAACTGGGGCCATCATAGGACATCCACTGAGGGGTTCCAGACTGTGAGAGGGGGCAGGCTGGGCTGAGGGACCTCCACCCTCCCCCTGTGCACGAATTTCGTGCACCGGCCCCTAGTGTGTGTGTGTGTATATGGAGAGAGAGAGAGAGAGAGAGAGAGAGAGAGAGAGAGAGAGAGATACAATGACATATAAAGCAAAACAGTAAAAATAGATTCTATAATGAAATGGACAGCAAAAGCAATTAGAGAACATCATCATCACCACCACCACCACCATCATCATCATTAGCAGCAGCAGCAGCTTGGAAGTGGTGAGTAATAGAGCCTGTTCTAGGATGATGTGCATGACATGGGTTTCTTCATATTATTCATCTTGAGCTCTTGTTTATTGTTCAGACTGAACACCCTAAGTCCTCCTCTGTCTAGGAAAGGATACTTGAAAGATTAAGTCAGTGCCTTTCTCTACTCCTACTAACAGATGTTAGAAAGTAGCCAGGCTGAGAGAGAGAACCCATAACCAGTTGTTTCATAGCTGTAATTACGACTTAATAAATGAATCATTTCCTTTGGCTGGCACTAACTGGGATATGAGCATAGCATTCTGTGGTTTAGCAGTTCTGGAAATATTTCCCTGTCTGCTGATGCTTTAATATGGAGGTTTGAGAAATCAGGCTTATAACAAAAATGGTCCTGTATATAAATGGTGGTGAGCTCCATAAAGAAGAAATCATCAAGTCCTTAGTAATATAATTGGCTTGACTTATTGGTTGTAGCTCAGAAAATCAAGCAATAAAACATAATCTGTTGTACAGTGTGCTAATTAACCAGCTGGACAAGCTTTTATAAACTTAATTTTACAAATTTCCTTGCGGGCCTAATCAGGTTTGGTGACTCACAGCTGTATCTCCCTCCCGTAGATCTTCATAGTCATGGCTCCTGGTTTTCCTCCCCACCCCCTCAGATGTCAGATATTTCCTCTTTGTCTCTTTTGTTGGATGGTATTTTTTCCACATCGATATTTCTTTGTGAATATGAATATTAGACATTGCATTATAAAAGTACAGAGTTTTCGACTGTTACCTGCATAGCTTTTTCTCTGTGGGAAATGATGCTCCTATTTCAGAATAATGAATCGTGTTTCCGAACAGCCATCCCAGGGTAAAACAGGGGAGCCAGAAACAAGTAGCAGCAAGGGTTGAATTGAAGGTAAGAACATGGGCTTGGCAGAAAGGCAAGGGCGATGTGGGACATCAATTAGCTTTTTCACAATTACAGCAGAAAGGAGTGTAAACAAGAGGAATAAGTAAAAATCACCCCCTCTCTTTCCAACTTTGAGACTACAAACCAATCCAACGAAGGAGATTAGAACACTTTAAACAATACAAAGTTTTAAAATAACCTCCTTGTGAATAAATGGAATATACACTTGATGTAGGAAATTTTATCTTCTTGGGAGATGAATTGCTTCAGGTCCTCCGTGCATTTTCCATTGGATTGCTTGTAAACTATAAAAGAACAAAATAACCGAGGGTAATCATTGTGAATATTTCAGCATGTTTCCTTAGTCTTTTTCTACTCAATTTTTTTTCTATTTACTTCTAATATAATTTTGTATTCTTTCTTAAACCCAGCATTATACCATAAATGTTTTCTTAAGTTAGTATAAATCTGAAAATAACATCTGCATAATTTTTGTTGAGTTTTTCCTTTAAAGTAGTGGTTCTCAACCTTGGCTGCACATTAGAATCACCTGGGAATCTTTTCAACATCCTGATTTCTGGGCCTCATCCTCCTGAAATTCTGTTTCTTTGTTACTAATGTTGTGGCCCCACCCCATAGCAAAGAAACAGAATTTCTGGAGGACGAGGCCCAGAAATCAGGATTTTAAAAAGATTCCCAAGTGAGTCTAATGTGCAGCCAAGGTTGAGAACCACTGCTTTAAATTAAATTTATACTTACAGAAAATTTAGAGAATAAAGGCAATAAAAGCTACAAATACTATTGATTTATACTATGCAATATTATTTATGTACACTAAGTATGGGATCACATTATGATTATTTAGCAATATGCTTTTTATTGCTTAGAAATTCATTATTAATATCTTTAAATGTATATTTATAAATATTTTAATAAATATATTGCATTATGTGGATATTTTATAATTGATTTAATTAATCTTCTTGTATTGGACTTTCAGATTGTATCCAGACATTTACATATACATATAAATGTTGCAGTAAAATTCTCCAGGAGTATTTATCACCTCTTAATTACTTTTAAAAATACATTTTGTTTTGTAATCCAGTCAAGGGAACATGTTTGAGCTCGATCCCCAGTGTGAGGCATAGAGGAGGCAGCTGATCAATGATTCTCTCATCATTGATGTTTCTGTCTCTCTCCCTATCTGAAATCAATAAAAAAAAAAATAAAAACAAACAAACAAAACCCCCACACATTTATTATCTTTTAGTTTTGGAGGTCGGTCTGTTATCCAGCACTGGCCGCACTGCGCTAAATTCCTGGCATTAGAAGGGCCAGTTCTTTCTGGGAGCTCTAGAGTAAAATCTGTTTTCTTGCCTTTCTAGCTTCTAGAGACATCCTGCCTTCCTGGGTTCATATCTTGTTCCTCCACCTGCAAAACCAGCAAAATGGCGTCTCTGACCCAGCCAGGAAAAGTTCTTTGCTCTTAAGCATTCCTGTGATTAGATTTGGTTCACCCAGATAATCTCCCCATCTCAAGCTCCTTAACTGTCATCAAATCTGCAAAACCCCTTTTGCCTTATACGGTAACATATTAACAGAGTCTAAGGCATAGGATTTGGCTATTTGTGTGAGGGGAAACTTCACTAAAAGGAAAGAAAACTGCTGTCTTTCATACGTGTCCCTGCTGACCTTTGAGAATAACATCTTATTTCTCTGTTTTCTCCCAATACAACTTTCTTAAGAGAATAATCAATATCTGTGCCCTCCATTCTTCATTTCACTCCCACTCTTTGATCTCTGGTAATGAATATAACTTCAAATCCCACCAACATATTAAAATGTTCTTTCCAACCCCAACACGAATCACCCAATCACAAACTTGTTGATCTTTTCCCTCTGTGTGTCAGAATGTGCCTGAGAAGCTAGTGGGCAGTTACCCAGTTCCTGTAACAGCCAAGGAGGATAGCGCTCAGTGGGCTGGGTCAGAGCGTAGAACCCAGCTTCTGTTCCCTGTCAAATGTAATGTGCTTCCTGGCCCCGCAATGACCCACCCTTCCTCTCATGGAGCAGTGCGGCTCGCTTTCCTGATCCCTTCTCTTCCCTGAGTTTGGAATTCTGTAGCTTCACACTCTCCCTCCTGAAGTTTGGCTTTGCTTGTGTCGTGCTCTTCCTGTGAAAGAACCATCTTTCTAACTGCCCCAATATAAAAATCTTAGCTCCCTGTCCTCCTGGTTCGGACTTCTAAACCAGGTGCCCCTTTCTGTGGGGAATTCACTCTGAGGACCATAGATTTTCCTAAAGTTACTCAAGTGTGTCT
Organism: Murina feae; assembly: GCA_004026665.1. Lineage (NCBI taxonomy): Eukaryota > Metazoa > Chordata > Mammalia > Chiroptera > Vespertilionidae > Murina > Murina feae. Next base: position 24,564 of record PVJC01023194.1, read on the forward strand.
CTTGCTTGTATTTGGCCTGACCTTCACTGAGGACCTGAACAAAACCTTTGCTGGGAGGTGCTGCTCTGAAGCGACTTCTCCTGGGCAGTTATGGACGCTGGCACAGCTCTGAGTGAGGGTGACCTCTGGTGGACACAACTTACCTTGTTTTCATCATGAGTTACTCAAGTTTGTGCTGAAGTTCGTTTTGTTTTTTGTTTTTTAAATTGTGGTAAAGTATACATAAGGTAAAATTTGCCATCTTAACCATTTTCTAAGAGTACAAGTCATAAGAGTTAAGGACATTCACACTGTTACGCCACAAATATCCAAAACTCTTTTCATCATGCTACACTGGAATTGTGTATCTATCGAACACTATCTCCCATTCCCTGCTCCCTCCAGTCCCTGGCAACCACCATTCTCCTTTCTGTCCCTAGGATTTGACGACTCTAGTTGCCTCATTAAAGTGGAATTAGACAGCATTTGTCTTTTTTGTGATTGGCTTATTTCACAGCATAATGTCTTCAAGATTCATTCGTGTTGTAGCATGTGTCAGAATTTCCTTTATTTTTAAGGCTACATAATATTAATTGTATGTATATAACATACTATCTTCATTCATTTATTAAGAGATACTTGGATTTCTTTGCCCTTTTGGGTATTGCAAGTAATGCTTCTACGAACAGGGAATACATATATCTTTTGGAGACGGCGTTTTTAATTATTTTGTGTATATACTTTAGGGGTTTCATTGCTGGATCACGTGATAATTATATTTAAAACATTTTGAGAAGCCACTGAACTGTTTTGCTTAGTGGCTGCATCATTTTACATTCTTACTAACAATGCACGGGGATTCTAATTTATCCACGTCTTTATTAACACTAACTAAAAATATCTCTACTTTTTTATTTCTTCCACTAGGAACTTTGTCCATTGCCCCCAGAGTTAGCACAGGGCTGAGAGAGAGACAAAATTCCTAGTGTACTGTGAATCAACCCCTTTGGATTCTGTTCCTTTTCTTCACTCATGGCACACATATATATTGAGTGCCTATATGGTGTGCTAGATCTGGTGCTGAGAACACAGCAGAACAGACTAGCTCATTGCTTTCATAGACACCCCCCCTTCAGATGTATTAAAGTCTGAATAAATTTTACATGTTTAAGGTAAATAAGCATGCTATTTACATTTATATATATAATGTAAATAGCATATATATATACATATATATACACACATATATGTGTGTGTGTGTGTATATATACTAGGGGCCCGGTGCACAAAAATTTGTGCACTCGGGGTGGAGGAAGTCCCTCAGCCCAGCCTGTGCCCTCTCACAGTCTGGGACCCCTCAGTGGATGTCCTACGATGGCCCCAGTCTGCCAGGTGCCTTTTGTGTGTGTTTGTGTGTGTGTGTGTGTGTGGCCACTGGGGACCTGCCCCCAGCTGCATCTGAGGCTCGGAGCAGTCCTCCTGTGTGTGTATACCTGCTGGGGACCCCAGTCCGCCAGGCGCCTTGTGTGTGTGTGTGTGTGTGTGTGTGTGGCCACTGGGGACCTGCCCCCAGCCACATCTGAGGCTCGGAGCAGTCCTCCTGTGTGTGTCTACCTGCTGGGGACCTGCCCCCAGGCACACTGTGGAGGCTATGTTGATCTCTCAGACTCTTGCCCTCCCCTGCATGTTGTTTTCTTTGTTGAGCTGTGGCCAGGGCTGGGTGGTGCCTGCCTCCCAAGCTTGCCTACTGCCCATCTTCCTCCAGTCACCAGAAAGCAGGGAAAACCCCGCCTCATGGTAAGGCCAGCCTTTTCCTGCTCCCTGATCCCCAGAAGGGACCTGGGAAGCCACCAAGCAGGCCGCCAACTCTTTCCCACTCACCAGTCCCCTGCTGCCTTCCTTTCCCCTTTCCCGGTGCCGCCAAGGGGTCTGGGAGCTGCCAAGCAGGACCCCGGCCCCTGCAGCCTTGCTTTCCCGCTCCCCGGTGCCCCGCAAAGGGCCTGGGAAGCCCACCAAGCAGGCCACTGACCCCCTGCTGCCT
>PVJC01023195.1:0-26612 GCA_004026665.1 Murina feae
CACAAAACACTGGGGGGTAGGGGAGGCTGGGGGAAGGGCAGGGGAAAAAAGAGATATATGTACTAATCTTTGTAAAGCTTTATGTAATTTAAAAAAATGTAAAAAAGAAAAAAGAAAAAGAAAAAAAAAGAAATACAAAAAAAAAAGTCGTCAGCATTGGTCACTATAATAATACTTCACATTAGTTTTGCTTAAAAGTAAAAATACACTTTGTGATACACTGAAGCAGCAGTTCTCAACCTGTGGGTCGAGACCCCTTTGGGGGTCGAACAATCCTTTCACAGGGGTCGCCTAAATACATCCTGCATATCAGATATTTACTTTACAATTCATAACAGTAGAAAAATTACAGTTACGAAGTAGCAACGAAAATAATTTTATGGTTGGGTCACAATACGAACTGTATTAAAGGGTCACAGCATTAGGAAGGTTGAGAACCACTGCACTATAGCCTATCTTTAATGGTAGAAATGCAGAGATATAGATGGGGACGCCTTTCAATTTACCTTCATTTGAGGCGCATCTAAGTGACAAGAGCAGGGTGAGACTCTGCCTTACTTAGGAAGAGACTTACTAACACGTTATTGATGACGCAGGCAAATCAGATGGCAAATTACCTTTGAGAGGTCCCCGGCCTCCAGGTAGAAGCAGATAACAAACACATTCCACGTAACCCAGAGGACTAGCCAGACAGCATACTGTGGGAAAGCAAGAGAGAAACATGTCATTAATTTTGAATCAGCTAAGATTTAAATAGAACTTGAACTTTTGAACACAGATCTTAAGATTAGTGGGAAATATTAGATGTTGCTTCTTTCTAGGGAACAGGATGAGATGCACATTTATCTCTGTTGATATGTTTCTCACTGTTATGGACTCTAGTATTATAGCTCAAGCTCTCTTAAGGATAATTTTTAAGATTTAAGACAAAAGAAATACTAGCCCACATTCTGTTTTAAGGGGCAATGATTATGACTTCTAGATATCTAAAGAATTGGATGCTCCAAAGAAGTATTAAATACAAACCAGCAAAGGGAGCTCATATTTTTCTTTGGCAAAAATCAAGCCATTGTAATATAAATTTTCTCCTACTTATTTGGGTTCATCTGCAAATAGTCCTATTTCTGTCCCATCTAATCAGCTTTCTCTTTCTGTGGTCTTCTTTTCATTTCCCTCTTTACCTTCTTATTTTATCCTCTCACAATCTCCTGTTACAGTGACCACGTAACTATTACCTTTAATTTTATTGTTTTCTATTTATTTTGTCTTTTTCCCTGAGGATGAAGTTTTCTTACCAAGACATAGTGCTGATCAGTCAGTCAACTACAATTGTTTAAGTATCTAGAAAATAACTTGCTGGAAAGATATTGAGGAATCAAAGACCAATGATAAATTCTCCCTGAAAGAAAGCCAAGTGGTGAGGATAGATTTAAAGAAAAAAAAAGATGATTATTATACAAAAATCATCTAAACTAATGAAAGCGTAATATTGAAATTAACTGTCTCTTCGGGACGGGTAAGCCACGCCCACCAGCCAATCAGATCGACTGTATGCAAATTAGCCTAGCCAAGATGGCGATGGCCACAGCCCCGGAGAAGCCGCACACAGGGTCCGGCTGTAGGGCAGGATGGGAAGAGCAAGTAGGCCAGTGGCCGAAGCCGTGGGCGGGAGGTGCAGGGCGGGAGGAGGTTGTGGCCTGGAATCGATCATTGCGGGGCACACACACGGGCCTCTGGGGCTCCCCGTGTGTGCCACGGCCACCCGATCGCTTCCCAGGCGGATGGCCCCGAGGGTCAATGGGAGCTGTGGGAAACCTGAAAACAGCCCTCAGCCCCTCTCCCAGGCTGGCCAGGCACCCCAGTAGGGACCCGAGCCCTTAAGGAGCTGTGGCCAGCCTGAAAACTGCCCTCAGCCCCTCACCCAGGCTGGCCAGTCACCCCAGTAGGGACCCGAGCCCTTAAGGAGCTGTGGCCAGCCTGAAAACTGCCCTCAGCCCCTCACCCAGGCTTGCGGCACCCCCATGGGGTGAGGGTCCCCAATGGAGAGTTTGGCCAGCCTGCAAACAGACATCGGCCCATCACCCAGGCTGGCCAGGCACACCAGCAGGTGGACATCCCCAGAGGGGTCCCAGACTGAGAGAGGGCACCGGCTGGGCTGAGGGACCCCCTCCCCCCGAGTGCACAAATTTTTGTGCACCGGGCCCCTAGTTAAAATAATATGAGTACAAGCAAGGAAGATGGGAGAAGTGTAAACTTATTCTAAGAAAAACTAGTCCTACAAAACTTAACAGAAGAGGTGAAACACGTTCCATAAGAAGCGAATCAAACAAACATATAAACTTAACCAAAAGTCATGTGGGGTTGAAGGACTATGGTGGAAGGGTGCTGTAAACAAAGAAAACAGCGGATGGGGATTTTTAAAAGTGGGACAAGAGGATTTCACTTCTCTGATAAGTAAACACCAGTGGCTCTCATTATTTATATAATGAGTTCTAAAACCGTTATTTTATTATTCAAGGACCTCCATAACCTCAAACCATGTTATATTTTTCAGACACATTTTATTTAATCTTTCATCATGGATTTCAAACATATTGAATTACTTGCAGTTCCATGTACATGGGTAGTTATTTGCCATCTCTGTGCTTTTTTAAGTGTTATGCCTTTATTCTTTAATAATTTTTATCCCTTAGGTACTCCTCTTACCATCTATCAATATTTTATTTTTCTTTAAAGGTCAATTTAAATATTACCTCCTAAATGATATCTAATTATAATTGGCTTAATCCTGCTTAGTGTTCTAGTAAGACCTTGCTTGTTCTAATTTCATTCCAAATGTTTTATATCAATTTGCATAAGCTCCTTGAGAAAAGGGTCCATTTAAAAATTTATGGTTATGTCTCTAATTTGTTAACTTAGTGTTTTGCACAAAATAAGCACTAAGAAAACATTTTGTAAATTGATGGATGAGGAACAATATGGGAAAATCTTGGTGTTTTTGGATGCAGAATCTCTTCTCCCCTCTTAGACCTGGTTTCTATGGTTGTACTATGATCACTCATGTAGAGTGAGTACTGAGATCCCTATATGATGAGTTGATGTGATATATAATTATGACTCAGCTGTTTTCCAGGTGATGGAAAACTGCTGGACAGGTGCAATGTTAGTGAGACTAAAGTAAGGGCAAAACTAAATGGTCTAAGACCAAAAAAAAAAAAAAAAAAAGACGTGGAGAGGCTGTCTGACTTGAGGGCTCAGGGCTAGAAATAAGGTAAAGAAGCTGATCTGTCTGCAGCAAAGATCTCAGTTCTAGCACACAGCTAAACAGACATCTACGTTTGCTTAGTATTGGGAAGTGTAAATTCATCTCTTATTTTTTTCTAAAAATATGTAAATTTATTCAACACATTTGAATATCTAGATTTTAGTTTTAGAAATATGGAGAAGTGCTGGGTCCTATTTTAAAGGTAACAGAGTGAGAAAAAATAAAAAGTGCCTAGAGGTTCCTGTGCCTTGGTTTAAGTGACTAAGAAAAAGTAAAAGAATGAACAGAGTGTTTTATCATGCCCTTTACTCACGGTGACACCCTCTTCTTCTCTTACTAATAATGGACAGCTAGGTAAGCACTATCTTCAAACTTTTATCTACTTAGGATGTAAAATAAAAATACCTTCTGCATAAACTTATATAGAACTTTCTCCCACTAATTGAACTTGCACACTAGACTTGTCTTCTTTGTTTCCCTAATGCAACATATTCCTCCCTGGAATAAGTTTTCTTTTTTTTACACCTTAATGCCAAGAGCGACAGATGGTATTATATAAAGCAAGCCTTTCTTCATTTGATTTCACTAAGTGGCAATTTGTTATTTCTGATTTGCCATGCTATAAAATTATAAAGCATTTTTCTATATTGTATTTCACGAGTTGCTCTTTTATAGTATTAATTAGTCATGCTGTATTCTTTTTTTTCAAATCACACTATTTAAAATTATTGATTTTTAGAGAGAGAGAAAGATAGATATTGATTGTTGTTCCGCTTATATATGTATTCATTGGCTCCTTGTTGTATGTGCCCTGACAAGGAATCAAAGTCAAAACTTTGGTATACCAGAGCGACACCCTAACCAACTGAATTACCCAGCCTGCACTTTTGTTCTCCTTTTTTATTCCTTTCCGAACAGAGTTATCCAAAAGGCTATTTTCATTTTATTGACTTTATTATAAACAAGTTAGTTCACCTGCACTCTTTTTTATTAAAGGTTTAGTAGAGAATTGTCACCGTTAGTGATGTGGCAACTTTAATAAACAGAGAAACTCACATTGCTACAGAGGGTGACCTTTCATTTGCATCACCATGCAAAGGCAGGCCTTTATCTAACTTTGCTGGATCTCATTTAACTTAACTCATTAACTTTCTCTCATTTAACTTCTTATACAGTCTTCCTTCATTTCCCCTTATGAAGCAGGGGATTTCCCAGGGGTGAGGACGGCAGAGCCCCTAGTGCTAGGACGCTTGCATGCATGACTCCGGAGACCAGGTTCTGGGACGCAGGTCTAACTTTATTGAGGAAATGCAGCCTTTTTTATAGCGGAGGTGGCCAATCATGGAACACCATCTTAGGGAGCCAATGACAGGTCAGGGTACTGTGTAGGCAGCTCTGGGAGGGGCTCAGGCGGGCGTTGCCATCTCCCTGGTGTGCCAGAAAGATCTGAAATGCGGGAGTAAGCTCACAGCATGCATCAGCCTCTGCACCGAGACAAAACCTCCTGTGCTCTACCTACACCCTTACTTGGAAAAAGAAAATTCTCTTTTGTTCTTGCTTTTCTTATTTTAACAACTGGTATTTATCTAAATCAAATCTCGTCTAACTGGATTTTACATAGCAATTCTTTAATACTGAAGATTTTGCGTTCCCTTGTAATTTGGCCAATGAATGATTTTTGTCACTAAATACTAAGGTTCATACTGTTCAAAATATTACTCATCATAATTATTTAAGGGTGTAAAAATGTGTACTAACTTCTTCCCAGTTGCTACAGCTAGTTGATGTGATATAATTGACAACTGCTCAGTTTGAATGTAATTGAACATGATGTACTGCCCAGGAGATGGCCTAACAGGATAACAAAGTCTCAGACTTGCCAGACAGCACCTAATTTATAGCTTCTGCTAAAATTTTTCTTTATCCTCATCTTTTCTGGCAAAAAAACGTTATATTTTACATTTAAGGTAACAATTATGAGATTATCTGTAATGATGGATAAATCCCATTATATAATAAAACTCATTCTTTAAGGGTTGATTTCTGCAGGTCTAAGTGGACCATTTGAGAGATGGATTTACTTGAGTCTCCAGCTAAATAGTCAACATTATCAACTGAAAAAACAATAATTGAATCATCATGGGTTCCATATTGTATTTGGGGCTGTAATGATGAAATCTAATTAGCTGTGCAAGATAAAAATTAGATAAGGCTGTCAATCATGATAGGCCAAAATACTGGCCAGATCCAGAGCCATAGTGATTGCACATTGTGTTTCCGTAAAAACTAGGACGATAGTGCCCCAGACAAAAGGCTGATAAACATCTGCCTGGAAAATAATGAATCACACCTTAATAGCACTGTCAGTGTTTCTACTTCTTTCTCTTACAATAAAGCTTCCTAAAATGGAAGTCTGTATTTTTTAGGTTATAAAGGATAGATAACATAGACAAAGAACATGAACTTAACATCAGTTTTTCAGGTGTTCATATACACATATACAGACACAATTTTTCATTTTTATTTGAATTACATTCAATTCATCAATTAACTTGGGGGAAAACTCCCATCTTAATGGCAAAACAAGTTCTTCTAGAAAAATTCTGGTAAAGAGGAAGCTATTGTTTAAGACAAGTGAATTCTCCTATCTTTTCCACTATCCGCAATGATTCTGAAAGCAATTTCGGGGGGGGGGGGGAATAAGTGACCCGAATCATATTAGTGAATTATATTTAAAAACCATCGCAATTTAAAAAACTATTATTCAATCATATTACCATAATTATTAGAAAATGAAACACTGGCCACATGCTTCCATAAGTGCTTAATTAGAAAAAGAGTTGGGCCAGTGAATCAGTTTACATTTATTAATCATCAACAGGAAGCAAGTGACTATAACAGATGCTGCAGAAAAAACTCTACAGGGTATAACAATTCCCTAAAATGATTTATATTGATCATTAATATGCAATGTATTGAAATCTGTTCAGGTATGATTTTTTAACTAGGGAGCAATATCACTGACATACCTCTAATATAAAAAATAATGTAATCAGTTCTAATGAACTGTGATAGAAGCATTCCAAAGAAGCATTGGATTAGCAAACCATGTTTTAAAACAACTTCTTTAAGCAACAGTTTAAAGTGATTAACAATAGGTGTTTTAATATTAACAATGAAGGTATTTTAATAGATACAAATGTATACCCATAAAACAAATATCCCTGGTTAAAATGATTGGAATATATTAATCTTTTGCTGAAAGCTAATTATATTTTAGCTCAATTTTCTCAACTGCAACAGCAGTACCATTTAATCTGCTTACGCATTCTCATCAGTTTCTCATCCATTGTTATGAAAAAAAAAAGGCCCAAATTAAACAAATCATTTCCAAATTCTTGATCATTTTATGACAGTCTGCCTTATGATTTAAATTCTTTCTTCTATTTCATAAATCCTGTTCCATGTTCTTCCTGCTGTAAAATGTGTCCCTTGCCCAAGCGGTGTGGCTCAGTGGTTGAGCATCTACCCAGGAACTAGGAGGCCACGGTCTGGTTCCTGCTCAGGGCACATGCCTGGGTTGTGGGCTCCATCCCCAGGAGGGAGGTTCAGGAGGCAGCAGATCAATGATTCTTTTTCATCATTGATGTTTCTATCTCTCTCTCCCTCTCCCTTCCTCTCTCTGAAATTAATTAGAAAACATAAAAAAAAAGTAAAAAAAGAAAACATACTTTTGGAGAAATATCTATAAAAACACACTATGACAACTCCTAGTTTGATGAGGGATGATGTGATTAGGTAATTAGCCAGAATCTAATCATAGATTGTGTTGCTGGTCATAGAGTAAGGCTTATTTCTACTTTCCCATTTTTTCCAATTCTGCCATGACATACCCAAGCTTCCTTGTACTTTTATATTTATTTTGACATTATAAAAATTTCATAACTCTTAGTTCATTTTAAAATCAGTTTTATATTTTCTCACAGTTACAGAAATGTCTTACTATAGAAAACATTTAAAATTTACAATATTTAACTAAAATCATCAGTATTATTTAATGCACATATTTCCATTGCTGTTTCTATAAAAATATGTTTCAATTATGTGTATACATTAAATATGAATCTTAGTAATATTTTGTTACCTATTTTTTTCACTTGATTAAAAAGTCTAATTCTGCAACATATATACCAATTCAATAATTCATCATGAGCTATTCAATAAATTCTATTTTTTATCTTTTAAAAATAGAACAATAAAAAAACACATCTTTTATGTGTTTTTTTATTCTATTTTTATCAATTCCTAGATATTTGGATTATGTTTAGTTTGACATATTAAATCATACTTTAATACAGTTTGTTTAAATAGACTATTTCTAAGACAGACTATAAATGTTAGCGTATCCAAGGGGCATGATTTTAATGAACATTTAAACAGAGCTATTAAATTTTATGCAACTCCAAATAAAAACACCATCCCCAAAGGCATTCTTTCCTTTTGAAACAAAAAGTGAAAAATAATTTCCTTTTAAAAAACAGTAACACTCATTCAGCATGTAGACACCTGTGCATGACTAATTTCTTTCTTTTTAAGTAAGCAAAATAGTTTATACCAAGGAATTTATAGTCATACAACCATAAGCCTAGGGGAATCCCACCGGAAAGAGACGTTTTGGCTAATATGAATAAATCCACGAAGCAGAGTTCAACTCAGTAGCCACATGAAAACATGAATATATACTTTTCCTACAACATAATAAACTATGTGCTTGAGTACTTCACAGATCGCAACTATTCATTTGGAGATGCTAATACATCTGTTAATGTTCAGTAATGAGGGAAAACTGCATAGTTTTTTTTCCTCATCTAAAAAGCATTCCCCCGCCTCCCCATCAGCTTGCCATTTACTATTTCAAAAGCAAGGACTCAGATCTACTAGCTTCAGGATTCTTTTGGTAAATTGGATAAAAATTAAAGCAAGTAAAAAAGCAACTGTTTCAGTTAAGAAGTGTTTTTGGCTGCAAGTAACAGGTTGAACTACAGTTAGTTTAACCACAGGGTTTTAAAAACCTTTTCTCCTACATGAAGCCTGGAAGTGCACTACTGTTGGCTCCATGGCTCTGTGCTGCCATGGCTCTGACCTATCCCTGTGGGATTTCCCTCAAATCCTCACAGCTATCCTCTGCAGTCAGGAAAAATCCTTTCCTTCTGCAACACTTCATTCTTTCAGGAGGAAAAACACCCCAGCGTCACTTGGAAGACTTCTTCCATCTCATCAGGAAAAACTGAATCTCATGCCTACTTTCCTGAACCCAATCACTGGCAAAAAGGGTTAGGGCTATCCTGGTTGTTGTAAACAAACTGTCATTCATGCCCTGGACGTGAGGGAGGATCAGATCTCCCTGAGTGCTTTGCTAACCATGCACATATCTGAATGAAATTCAGATTCTGTTAGTAGAGAAAGACAGAGAGAGAGAGTATGTGTTGGGCAGGGGGTGCTATTTGCCACTGTAACCTATGCACAACCTAATATTTTGTTCTCTTTAATATGTAGATATGAATAATTGCTGGAATTTCTTATGAGTCTCTTTTTTTTCCCCTAGAAAAATAGCAAAACTCTTTGCTTTAGTTAGACTAGACATATTCAACTAAATAGAAAAGTAATTTAGTATTAAACCCAAAATAAGTAAAATATTTCAGATGATCCTAGAGGAAGACCATGAAATCAGACAGTGTCTTACAATCGGCAAGATTCAACTTAAGGAGCATACAAAGAAGAAAAATACACTGTGTGTTAGGTGTCTCATTAGAAATGTAAAACATTTCTATCTTTTTAAGAAAGTAAAATACTATGGAAATACAGAGAATATTAATATAAGAATGAAACAGGAAATTTTGAAAGGTAAAAGTAGGAAGCTAGCAATGACATTTTCAAAATTTCTATAAATACTAGAGGCCCAGTACATGAATTTGTGCATGGGTGGGGTCTGGCTGGCCTGCCAGAAGGAGCAGACGTGGGAGATTGGCTGCCTGGCCTTGCCCCTGATTGGGGGTAGGGGGACCCAATTGGAGGTCGGGCCAGCTAGGGGCAGGGACCTCTCGAGGTTGGCTGGCTGCAGTGTGCATCATAGCAACTGGTCATCCCAGTTGTTCCAGGCGCTTGGCTTTTCTATATATACTAGAGGCCCAGTGCATGAAATACATGCACAGGGGTAGGGGGTAGAGGTCCCTCAGCCTGGCCTGCAACCACTCGCAATCCAGACCCCTCAGGGGATGTCCAACTGATAGTTTAGGCCCGATCCTGCCTAAACCAGCAGTTGGACATCCCTCTCCCAATCTGGGACCAATGGCTCCTAACCTCCTTCCTGCCTGCCTGGCTGACTGCCCCTAACCACTCTGCCTGCCTGCCTCATTGCCCTTAACCCCTCTGCCTGCCTGCTTGATTACCCCTAATCACTAGCCTGCCTGCCTGATCATCCCTAACCGCTCACCTGCCTGCCTGATTGCCCCTAACTGCCTCTGCCTCGGCCCCCACAACCACAGCTTCGTCTGGAAGGATGTCCAGAATGACATCCAGAAGGTTATTTGGCTGTCCGGTCTAATGAGCATATTATGCTTTTATTATTATAGATTGATACCTCACTATAATATGGTAGATGTGTGATGGTTGAGAATTTTGACTGAGTAAGCACAGTCTATCTTTTTTCCCTTTTGGATTAGAAAAATAACCAGCCTCCTTTCCAGAAAGGTCTTAATCTCTGCTAAGCTTTTCTATACCATGAGTTTTCATCTTAGATTTCAAGCACTTCTAATAGGCAAACAGCTTTCTAAAATACACAAATTATCCTAATTAGGGGATATGGTAAATCTATCAATATGACATTTAAAAATGTCTACTTGTTTGATTTAAAAATATCCAAATACAGATGTAGGTAAAAATACTTTTTTGTTTTTGTCTTTTTTTTGTCTTGTATTAAATAAACTCCATTCATCTTGGGTCCTTTCTATTACATTAGATTGTAAGTATGGGCTGGGTATAAGGTTCTCCCAAACATCCTAAACTGCTACAACAATATAATCTCCTAACTTGCTTTTGGATAAGATTTCCATCAAGCCCTGGTTGGTTTGGCTCAGTAGATGGAGCATCGACCTGCAGAGTGGAGGGTCCCAGGTTTGATTTAAGATAGGGGCACATGCCTGGGTTGTGGGCTCGATCCCCAGTGAGGAGCGTGCAAGAGGCAACCAATCGGTGATTCTCTCTCATCACTGATGTTTCTATCTCTCTCTCCCTCTCCCTTACTCTTTGAAATCAATTAAAAATTTGTATATATATATATAAATATATAAAAAAAATATATATATATATACAAAAAAAATTTGATCAAGATTTCCATCAACATTTTTACAGGGTGATTTTTTCTCTCCCTACAAAAGTGACAGTTTTTACCAATATTTCATGTGATATCTATCTTGTGAATTCTTGTCTCATTGGATGGTTACTGTCAATAGGAAAAGCTTTATTATACCATATCTGGTAAGTACTGCTTGTTTTACTGGTATTTTGGGCTCAAGTGTTCTGATATGCCCAAAGAAATGAAACAGCTCAAAAGAGATAACAATACATTTATAATTAAATGTTATTAATTCAATCTTAGAGAGACAAATTCAAAATTATCAAGCTTTTAATTAAATATTTGTATTTAAATGCATACTACATAAGGCAGTATGAATATAGAAAGTTACCCTCAAAATAAATAATCAGAGGACATCGGAATTATTTTATTTTTAAATTAGTCATTTTAACAGAGAAAAATCTCTTACAAGCACCTGGTCCAATTCATAGCATAATTCATTTGTAAATTATGCATCTTTTGCTATGCTGAAGATGTTCTAAAAAGAGTGATATTGTCCAATAAAGGTGTCCTTTGATTTCAATTACAGTTTTTGAGGACAAAAATGTAAAGTTATATGTTTCGCTTATTAATTAATGCCCTTAGTTTTAAGTGAAAATTTTGATTCGTAAATGCAATACTAATCAACCAGCACTTTAAATAATCGCTTTAGCAGTTTTCTTAAATTTATTTCATTTTATTTCTTACTAGAGGCCTGGTGCACAAAAATTTGTGAACTGGGGGGGGGGGTGGGTCCCTCATCCCAGCCTGTGCCCTCTCGAAGTCTGGGACCCCTCGGGGGATGTTCACCTGCTGGCGTACCTGGCCAGCCTGGGTGAGGGGCTGATGGCTGTTTGCAGGCTGGCCAAGCCCCCCAGTGGGAACCCTCATCCCATGGGGGTGTGGCCAGCCTGGGTGAGGGGCTGAGGGCCATTTTCAGGCTGCTCACAACTCCCATTGACCCAACGTCTCAGCAAGGCTGGCTGGAATCAGGTTTCTGGGGTTTATTTATCTTCTATAATTGAAACATTGCTGCCTTGAGCAGAGGCCTAGCCGGCCTAGGCAGGCAGTTTCCTCCATTGCGAACTGAAGCCTCCTGTTTGCTCTAGCTCTGTGGCTGCCAGCCGCCATCGTAGCTGGGTTACTTTGCATACAGCACTCTGATTGGCTGGTGGGCATGGCTTAGGTGTCTCGGAGTGATGGTTAATTTGCATATTACTCTTTTATTAGATTAGATTTTAATTGTGGTAGGCAGAATGATTGCTCCCTAAATATGTCCTAGGCCAATCCCTAGAGCCTATGGACATAGTGAGCGAACAAACTCTTTGTTATTGTATTATGCCATGGACATAAACAGGGACATGATCCAGGTTGACCTAAAATAGAGATTATCCAGGTGGGCTTAATCTAATCACATGAGTCTTAAAGCAGATAGATAGCTTTTTATGGCTAGTGGCCAAGGAGGAAGTCAGAGATAAATGAAGAACCAAAGGCTGAAAACCATCCCAGGCCAGTAGACAGCAAGGAAATGAGGACCTCATTACTACAATCAAATGGAACTGGATTCTGCCAAAAACCCGAATGAGCTGGAAGTCCATGGTCCTCCCTGCTCTACCCTGGGCCCCGGACAAGAGCACAGGACAGCCATCCTGTGCACAGACATCTTCATTTTTGTCTCATTAGACCCTAAGCACAGTACTCAGCCAAGCCCACCTGGATTTCTGACATTCATAACTATGAGAGAATAAATAGAAATTATTTTAAGCCTCTAAGTTTGTGGTAACTTGTTATATAACAGTATAAAACTAATACATTGATATGGAGGTTTTCAATTTTTCATAAAATATTTTTAACTGTCAAGGAATTTTTCAAAAGAGGCCAAGTGTATGAGTAGACTGAATTTGATAGAGTCTTTCATTCTCACTTCAGGCATATGTATTTTCTTTTGGATCCTAAGACATTTTGATATATAACCTTAATTTGCCTAAGCAGATTTCTATAAACATAGGTATTAATATCATTTATTTAAATTAACTATTTAACATAAAGATATATCTAGAAGTTAGGAGACCTGGGTTTAAATTCTGCCTCCTTAATAAAATCTATCTCTATAGTCTGAAAAATACTGCAATTTCTGTCTACTTTTGAAGCTAACATTCCTGGATGAATGGAAGGTAAGTTTATTGTTATTTTTCTGGAGAAGTATATCCTTTCTCACATGACAAGTCTAAGCTGCAGTGCCTATGGCTAGTCCAACAATGGTGATAGAAATAGAGTATTTCATTCCTCCTGTCAGTCACTTAGACAGCCAATCATTTTTATTGGAAGTAATGATTGCAGAGTGATTTCAACCAAAAGTATTAACACTGGTGATCATTTTTTGTATTATTATATAAGACCACTTTTATAAAGAATGTATACTTTTTAAGGAATATATCTTGAGAAAACCCATCAGGCCTTGTAATGGCATTATGTAGTCACATTATTTGCAAGACTGGTACTAGTTGATCCAATGTGGTGTTGTCACTAGACAGGGCCTTGGAGAATATGTTAAAATTATGCCCCCAAATTGATAAATGTTGATATATATGTAGTATATATATCATTTCAATGAGAGCTTAATATGTATCAACTTTTCCAAAGATGAAAAAAAATCAAGTAATGATGATCTGCAAGCATGGATAACAGTTATGTTTCATCACACATATTAGTTTATACTAATTTTTTAATCACTCTGAGGTTAAAATTACTAATGCTTAGCTTACAATTTAGCATTCAAGGATTTAAAAAGTTTAAAAATTATCTTCCTCTTAAAATGTTTCCTCTTAGTGAAGAGTAAAATTTCATTTAGCTCAAATCAGCATAGGAAATGAAGTTTCATATTTGGATTGTACATTGTATCTTCACCAAAAAGTTACTGTATCTTTGTTAAATTACTATGCATGCCTGTGACTACTTAGCCCAGGTATTTAGAGTACTAATGAAGCCAAGGTCTGGGATTCGATACCCATATATACTCCTGCGGGTTTTTCCTGCTCATTGACTACAGAAGATAAGTCTTAGCAGAGACATGCCTTGCCAATACAAGGTTATAAGGTATTATAAGGTGAGTAATTATGTGGAATGGTAAAAATCCATTGCAACAAATTATAAAATCATGTTTATTGTTGGTGCATTAAAAGTGTCGCCTTCATGTGGCAATCATATTTTTTGATATAGATCCTACATGTAAATTGGAAAAGATTCTTAATTTATTTTGGTACAAACTTATTTCTGTACACAATTTCAGGGTGACAAACATTCTTTTGGAATAAGCAGGACTCAAATAAAGCGTTCTGGAAGTCAGACTATAGCGAATGCTGTGGGCACTGCCAAGCCGCCCCTTTAGGACTGAGACCCTGGTCATTATCCAGCTGCCAGCAGTG
This sequence comes from Murina feae, assembly GCA_004026665.1. Taxonomy (NCBI): domain Eukaryota; kingdom Metazoa; phylum Chordata; class Mammalia; order Chiroptera; family Vespertilionidae; genus Murina; species Murina feae. The sequence goes on from PVJC01023195.1 coordinate 14,084, forward strand.
TTGCCTGTTGGTAGCTCACAGCCACGTCCCTCAGTGGAATTACCCGCGGTCACCGTGATCTGCCTCGCTTATGATTATGTTCACCTCCAGGAGCAACCTTCATCTCATGACTGGTTGACACTGAAGGACACAGCTCCCAGACCGTATTTTCAATTCGGGACATATATGGAAGGCCAGCCTAGTTTCAGAACCCTGCCTGGCATTAGCTGAGGCTTCTGGTGCTGCTGTGTTACAGATCAACTTCTGACCGTTCTCACTGACCTCAACCTCACTCCATTACAAATGTTGTTCCCGATAAGGGTCCCCCCCAAATGTTCTGCATGTGAGCAGAGTTCACTACCAGAGGAACCTGATAACCGTTAAAAATAGGAGTGGTCCTGCCCAGCTGAGGGGCTCAGTGGTTGAAAGTTGACCTATGAACCAGGAGGTCACGGTTTGATTCCCGGGCAGGGCACATGCCCAGGTTGCAGGCTCCATCCCCACTGTGGGAGGTGCAGTAGGCAGTAGGCCAATGATTGTCTTTCATCATTGATGTTTCGATCTCTCTCTCCCTGTCGCTTCCTCTCTGAAATCAATAAAACTATATTTAAAAATATAGGAGTGGTCCTGGAAAGCAAATGTCAAAGTGGGATTTTAGGTCTGGATCACTCCCTGAAGGCTGCTGGGGAGGGCCTCGTCATTGGAATCAGTGTTGCAATGAGGGTTCTTGGCGTGCAGGAGCCTTCACACTACTAGCATTTTTACTGGAGGTCAACTAGGATGGCTAGTCGGCCACAGCCGATTAACCTGCCGGCAACAAGGTAACAGTGAGGCCCCAATATGGAACTGGATGCTAACTAACATCCCGTCTGTAACCGATAATCACATTGGACCCTTTCTACCCTAAAGTGGGAGTAATTCATCTGAGCAGACAGTGAAACATTGTGAATATGGATCGCCTTTCCTGTTTCTAGGCTTTCGAGGAACCACTATCTGAGGGCTTAAAGTATGTCTAGGTCACCAACACAGCATCCCATAAAGCACAGCTGTAGTACGATGGCTGAAGAAGGAGAGTCAGCAAATGCCTCGGGGATCTATCTATCTGTCAGTCCCAAGGCACTTAGAAGCTGTCCATCCGACACACTCATTTGGCTTTCAAATGTGCAGATGACTTGCTAACTTGGAGATGAGACTGTGCCAGGCTAAGTGTCTTCCTCCAGGAGGCAGCATGTGCCCAACGCGAGTGTCTATTCCATGGTCCTCGGTCTCTAACAGGTAGAACACATGCATGGGGCTGGGAGTGGAACACTGGAGGCAGGAGTAGCTCTGCTCACCATCACTCCCAGTGATGTACTTAGAGAATTTGTTCTTCCTATTCCTGTAAATTAGGCTCTGTGTATCTGGACGCCCTGGGCTCCGAGGGAAATGCTTCTATGAGGGGATAAAGCAAGAATCCCACTCGTTTTTAGCTATGCTGCCAGAGACTAGCAGTGAGGAAAAGGAGTCCCGCTCCTGGCTGGGGTGATACAGCCTGCCTGTCAGTGAGACTAGGGAAGACCATGTTTGGCATCCAGGTGAAACAGCGAGGAAACACTTGCTAATTCCCTACCCCATCGGAGGAATAGCCCCACTGGACACGCAGGCGAATGGTGACTTACACCCCTCAAGTGTGAGGCTCTGGATTATCCAGTAGGTAAGCCACCTGGACGGATGACTAAGGGGCCATAGAACACACAATTAATAGCTATTATATTAAATTTTTAAATGTGACTAGCTTTTTATTTTTGAAGAGAATGATATAGAAATATGAATTCATTAGAGAAATCATTATGCATCTATATTTTTATTCCAAACAAATTTTCTTCCTTCATGCAGACTAGCCCAAATTATATAATTATTTGTGAATGTGTCCATAATCATTTTATAATTACCTTTATTATACTCTTTAATTTATTTATGCTATTCCATACTTCTATGAAAATAGCATGGAATGGTTTTATTGACATTTAAAAATAATAAGGTTGGCACTTATGACCAGTTTGATATGTACTAAACATTGCTAAAATCATGTTATATGATTGCCTCATTGTATCCTCAAACAATCGTATCAAGTAGATATTATTATTCCCAACATAAAATTGGATGAATAAACACAAGACTAGAAATAGTTGCTATCATCTCTTCTATTCAACATTATACTTGATATCCTAGGCAGCTGAGAAGAATGTAAAAAAAAAATAAAACTTGGAAAGAAATTAAACTTTTATTATTCATAGATGATGTGATTATTTTTGAGAGAATTGGCAGACAGATTAATAGAATTAATTAAGAGCTCAAAAATAAAGTATGGTCAATACATAAAATCAATTGTATTTCTATACACAAGAAAAAATGGCAAGGAAATATCATTTTAAAAGCTATTAGTTTGCGGGCTCTGGTTTCCACTTGAGATATAGCTATGCACATTTTCTCTATCCAAAGTTTTTTAGAAATCAAACACACAACCAAAGTTGACAAAGACAATATAGAAGTATCTTCAATCATAGCTGCTGATAAGGGATCACCATATAAGCCCTAGGATATGGGTGGGTGTGGCCAAACCACCAACAGCAGTTAGCAGTGGAAGTTACAGGAAGTGAAAAGCAAGGGAGGAGAAAAAGGGGGCATTTGCAATATTTTCAATAATAAAGATAAATTAAAAAAAGAAAGACAGACATTTCTAAGTCCTCTGAGCCACAGAACCTCTACATCATAAATAAATCACCTCTGAAAAGCAAGGACCTCCCAGTGAACAGAACTCTGAACGTTAGATTCTTAGAAAAGACGATGAAAGAAGCATAGTCACGTGTGTGTAAAACTAAGTGGCTCAGGTCTCTAACTGGGAGGGGGAGCAGCTAGAGAATATGGACCCTTGTGATCATACACAACTCCTGGATAGGAGCACCCAATTCAGCAAATATAAATATTCCGTAGGGCACATTCACACTAAATGTTTATTGAAAAATCAAATTATTCCGGGCCTCTATATGTTATCAAGCAACCCTATAGTACCTCAGAAATATCTGGAAATAGAGTGCCTCACCCTGCAGGAACACTACTTGAAGTCAAACAAAAATGAACAGAGCAAGGATGTTGTGGGTAAGAGAAAGATAAATTCTAGAGGGAATGGATCCAGAGACAACAAATCCCAGAAAGTCTTGTAACAGCAAAATATATCTTCTAACTATGAGAGCACTGTCTTGAAGTACAAGACTCAAGGAGGCTTACTGAATAAGGCTCAGCTCTGAGAGGCAGACATAGCTACATAGAAAGACCGTATATTGAGTCATTCATGGTAATAGGTAGGAAGGCACCCCTGGAGGGGTGATGTGGTAAAAGCTATTTTGATTCATTTCTGCTTTCTCAAAAAAAACTCTTCCTAAAAGTTCTGAGAATTCTCTTTTATTAAAACTAGGAAAAATATATAAAAATAAAGTCACCACAAAAAAAAAAATGTGGCCACAAAAGATGAAAATTAAACTTTCATATTTCAAAATGAGCTAAAAGAAATTAAGAAAGCAGGCCACAGGGGGGGAAAAACACACAGAAAAATAGAAACAGAAAGGTTCAGACATTAGATGATTACACAATTCAAAGACATGAAACAGAACTGATAGTTCTCAAGAAAGATATAGAAAATATGCAGAAATTATGATTAAATTAATGTGTAATTCCAAAGCAAACTAAACTGTAGGTGAATAAATGGTGTATAGAAAAGTATAAAGGGTATACAGATATAAGAAAAAATGTAAAGTCGATTCAAGAAAATACTACAACAATATATATACATTGAGTGGCCAGATTATTATGACCACATGACTTTTGTAGGCAAATTAGCTATAATTTTGAGCTGAAGATGCTAAAGGGCCAGATCATTACAAATGTCCGAATAGCATAACATACCTAAGTATTGTTGCTGATTAAGTTCATCCTATCATGTTGATGGCATATCCCAATGGAGATATCTTCTTCCAACAAGACAATGCACCATGCCACAGTGCTCATATTGTGCAGGAGTGGTTTCAAGAACATGAGGGAGACTTTGCCTTGCTTAGGTGGCCCCACAATCACCAGATCTCAATAAATTGAGCATTTGTGGGACGAAGTTAAAAAAAACCATCAGACTGCTGGTTCCACAACCATCAAATCTCACAGAACTGGACAGTGCTATTCATCAGGCATGGTGTCAGATTCCTCGCATCACCTTTCAACATCTCGTGAAGTCAATGCCAAGAAGAATCATCGCAGTATTGAAGGCAAAATGTGGCCCAAAAAAGTACTAATGGGGTGGTCATAATAATCTAGCCACTCAGTGCATATATATATATATATATATATATATATATATATATATATATATTTATATATGCATATATGCATATATATGCATATATATATGCATATTTTATTAGAATATATATATATTCTAATAAAATATGCAAATTGACCCTCACTCCATTACACCCACAAGCCATGCCCACAAGCCACATCCACCAACTAATCAGGAACAAATATGCAAATTAACTCAATTAAGATGGCAGTGGCCATGGAGCTAGAGTTGCCCCGGGCAATGGAGGAAGCCAGGGCCCTGTGGGCCCTGAGATCTACTCAAGGGTACAAAGTTTCAATTATAGAAGATAAACAAACTCCAGATACCTGCTGGCTGGGAACTTGGGTTGTCAGGGGCAACCCAGGCTTCGAAGGGGGGGTGGGACACCAAGACAACAAAGTTTCAATTATAGGAGTTAAATAAATCCCAGATAGCTGCTTCCAGCCAGGCACCCCAGTAGAGACCCAAACTCTGAAGGGGCTGTGGGCAGCCTGAAATGGCCATTAGCCCCTCACCCAGGCTGGCCAGGCATGCCAGCAGGTGGACACCCCCCGAGGGGTCCCAGAATGCAAAGAGGGCAAAGGTCGGGCTGAGGGACCCCCCCACCCCTGCCGAGTGCACAAATTTTTGTGCACCATGCCTCTAGTGTATGTATGTGTGTGTATTTATGTATAAGGCTATTCAAAGGCTGTTAAATTGCATTGTTTACCAATGTCTTCAGAAAAAAAATCACTTCTACTGTCATGGTAAACAACCTGCTTCTCTATTTATAACGGTCTGGCTCTCTAGCAACTGCAGCACAAAATCATAGTTAATTTTCCTACAAACATCAGGTGGTCATAATAACCTGGACACTCAGTGTGTGTGTGTGTGTGTGTGTGTGTATACATATATATATATATGCATAAAACGATATATACACACATATATATACATACACACACACACACACATATATGTTTAGGGCATACAGAAATCCTCAAAAGGCAAGGTTTTTTAAGTAAAAGAATGCTAACAATACAATGCGAAAAATGGGCAAAGTCATGAAGTGATACTTCATCAAAGAGAATATATAGATAGCAAATAAGCACATGAGAAAGATTTCGAACATCAACAGACAATAAGGAACTACAAACTGTGGGCTAAGAACATCGTGCAATATTACTGCACACCTATTAGAATAGTTAAAATTAAAGAAATCATGGCCACAACAAATGCTGCTGAGGATGCAGGAAAACTAGATCTCTTACACTGCTGGTGGGATGTAAAATCGGACAGCCACTATGAAAAGTAGTTGGTCAGTTTCTTAAAAACACAGGAAGAAACAAAGTATAAAAACTGCTTACTATATCATACAACGAAGACACTATTTGATTTTTATCCCAGAGAGATAACTATATTCACACAAAAACATGTATGTAATTGTTCTTTGCAACTTTATTTCTAATAGCCTGAAACTGGAACCAACCTAAATGTCCTATGACAGGTGAGTGGTTAAACCAACCGTAGTGTATGCGTACCATAGAATATTACTTAGCAATGTAAAAGAACAAATTGTTGATAATCACAACTGCTTGGATAAGTGTTTTTTTTTAAATATTGTTTTTATTGATTTCAGAGAGGAAGGGGAGGGAGGGAGAGAGAGAGAGTTAGAAACATCAATGATGAGAGAGAATCATTGATCAGCTGCCTCTTGCATACCCTCAAACTGGGGATTGAGCCTACAACCTGGGCATGCGGCCTTGACTAGAATCAAACCAAGGACCCTTCAGTCTGCAGGCCAACCCTCTATCCACTAAGCCAAACCGGTAGGGCGAAGATCTTAAAGGCATTATGCAGAGTGGAAAATATCAAAAGGTGATACATTTTAAAAATATATATTTTATTGATTTTTTTACAAAGAGGAAGGGAGGGGGATAGAGAGTTAGAAACATCGATCAGCTGCCTCCTGCACACTCCCCACCAGGATTGTGCCTGCAACCAAGGTACATGCCTTTGACTGGAATCAAACCTGGGACCTTTCAGTCCGCAGGCTGATGCTCTATCCACTGAGCCAAACTGATTCTGGCAAAAGGTGACAAATTTTATGACTCTAATAATACAACACTCTAGAAATGACACAGACAGATGAAGAACAAATTAGTGATCAATAGTGATTGCTAAGGGCTAAGGCATGATGGAGACAAGCCAGTAGGTATGCCTGTAAGTGGGAGTACTAGGTACATAAGTGGGAGTACTAGGTGTGTGTGTATATATAATTAAAAAAAACTTTTTTTTTGGTGATGAATGAATGGTTCTGTATCTTGATTACTGTGGTGGTCACACAAAACTGCATATGTAGTAAAATAGCATAAAACCACACATATTGTCTCAATGTCAGTTTCTTGTTTTTTATGTTGTACTATAGTTTTGTGGGCTATAACCATTAGTGGGAACTTGTTGAAGGCTGTAAGGGATCCCTGGACTATTTTAGTAACTTGCTGGAATCTATAACTATCCCAAATATAAAGTTAAATTTATTTTATTATCTTTTAGAAAATCATTGATGCTTACTCATGATAGCTGGATTGCTTTTAAAAAATGATCACCTCCAAGTGTAACGCTTTATAATTTTGTTTTTAAATAAACTTTTTCATTTTATTAGGCAAAGAGACAAGTGTATTCTAATAAAACTGATTTACAAGGTTTTGTAGGGTAATTTTTCTTTGTTTATGTATAAGGCACTTATCTCTTGGTTGGAATGATTAACATGTAGCTTTATAGAAAAACAATTTTATCATCAGATGGCTAGATTATTGTAGAGCTTCATGTGTTAAAAATTACAGCGTTCCCATAATGTACAAGTAAATATTAAAGCCATCATTTAAAAGCAAAACGTGTTGTATTCTGACACATTTTCTGTTTGTTTCCATCACAACTAGTAGTTGTTAAAACATTAAGTGCATATGGATCACATCAGATCAACTGATTTGTTTGTACAACGCCAGCCCAGCAATTCCCGAGCAGCCTTGCCAACATTTTCATCAATCCTGAGCGGCTGCACCACAGATGGTCCAGGTAGTGGTTCTGCAGGCCAGTGCCGACTGTGTGCCTGTGAGTGAATTACTTAGCAATCGAAGCTCAGGTTGCTCCTTTATAGTGTGAAGGCAACATAAAACACTCTATCCTGGCTCTTCGGTGATGTTTGTTGTAAACATAAATAATTCCCCGTCAAAGCACTGGGATCGTGTAGAATCGCCTCCCCATGTAAAACTAAGCATACAAAAGATTCCTCCAGTAACTACTTACCTCGTAAGTAGAATGCTTTATTTATTATTTTAACAAAACTGTTTTAAATACAATGATTTATCCCAATGTTTATGAGAGGAGCAAAGAAGCTTTATGGGTTTCTTAGGAAAACAGTAAAAGGGTCATGGAAAACTTAAAAGAAGTTGGGAAAAGAGAGATGAAATGCGATAAAAGGAAAGCAAGATTGACATGGTTTGGATGATTTCAGTGAAAATATCTATTCCAACCACTTCCTATGCATGAAGTGCCCAAGAAATAATGAATTCTTGAACACTTAGTTGTGTTAGGCACTCTGGGAGGAACTACCTTGAGACGAAACCCCATGGGCCGCCTGTTCTCATTGGCTCACAGTCAACAGACGACATGCAAATGATGGCTGCTTAGAGATTATTTAGTAATTGATGTGAATATTTTAATTCGTGCAATGAAAGCATGCTCAGGGGCACTGGAAACACTTATCAGGGCTCTGACTTTGCCTTGCTGTGAGAGGAAAGAATCTGATTGCTTCAAAAATCAGCAAGCCAACCCATTTCTGTGTTTCCTAGCTAAAGCTGCCTTTAATGTCTTCATTTGTTATCCTCTGTATGAAAGGAGTTAAGCTTTATAGAAAAACTATTAGCTGTTCAGAACACACACGCACCTTAAAAGTCTTCATAGTTCCATCAAGTTTACCACTTCAAACAAAGGCTACGGCATCATTGTACCTCAGGGTATTCGTTGAATATCATGGATGAAATGTTTTAAATCAAAAGGGTCAACTACTTTCACTACATTCTCACCATCCTGGCTAAATATTTATTCTCATAACAAACATTTATGGAGCCCATAAACTAGGCTGGGAGCTGCAGATAGAGCAATAAATAATCAGCAGTTTGTCTTTAAGATCTCAGTCTCCTGAGGAGATGGGCAAGGTGATGAATGATTTTCACATGGAAACGTGAAGGGGGATATAGGGGCGAGCTCTCTGTTTAGGATGAATCTTCTCCGTGGAAATTCTCAGAGGGTAGCAAAATGTCATTATTCAACTGCTTTTTATTTCAAAGACTGTCTGAAAAAGAAACACAATTTTCAAATTTCCTCTTTTGAGCTAGGTACTTGGTTTTATGGAAAAAGACTACAGTTACAAGAAAGTATTTCTTATAACATTAGGCACAAATGCCATTTTGGATGAATATTTAAATAAAAAACCTGGTACATGAAGGGGCTGCTAAACATATGAACTAACAGCTAATACTTTAAATAAAATGGGAATATATCTAAATGTCAAGACAGCTCTGGCGACTTTAGAAATTAAGACAGAAGTAGTCCTCCCCACATTTCATAAAAGAGCAAGTTCAGCTTTGCCTCAATTAACCCAGGTTTCAATTCAAGGACAGAAGTATCATGAGCCAAAAGGATTTTCCACAAAGTCCACAGTGAAAGTGTGATATATTCCATCTGGTCACCTTTCAACATATATTTTAAAGCCGATTTAAAAATTGTGGCTTGATTTATGGCTACTCATTTCTCTATCTGATGATCTGGCTGTTACTAATTAAAAACTTAAAATTGAAAAACAGAATTATCAATCTAGAAAAATAGACAATAAGAGAGTTGACTTTGATTTTTCAAAATAACAAAGGGCAGAATAAAAATGAATTTGTTCTGCCCTTGTACCCTGGTGCATAATAAGAGATTGAGGGGACAAACTCAATGAAATTAAAGGGCAAGATACTTAAAATGAATGGGCATATTTATTTGCCCAGTATGCATAATGACATTTTTGCACCCTCAGTTACTAGAGGTCATGAAAACAAATAAAAATACCTGGGATTGAAAAAGAACAGAATGATTTTCTAAGTAATGAAAATATTTATAGCCAAGATAATGGCATGACTATATTGCTGTACTTCAAAGAATATTTAAAAAATTCTCACAAAAACCATGCTATCACTAATTAAATGTGGCAAGGCTCTTTACGTCTTTGAAGTCTTCAGAAATTTCTAATGCTGAGTAATGAAGTCTTTAGAAATTTCTAATGCTGAGTAAAGATGTAACCAGACATCTCTAATTTGTTAACAGATAAAATATATCTCTATATTTGGGGAGGAACAGAGAGGATATGGAATCATCAATTTGATGATTGAACTTGGAATGTGCAATATTAGTTATGGCTGAAAATAGAAATAAAGCTTGAAGTTAGCTCTTGATTGCAATATATTCTCTTCTATATGCTATTGTCATAATTTTTGGTTACACACAAATTCTCTGGGTAGTAGTTTTCCTACTTGAAAATGGTTTATTGAAGCTTATCACTTCCTTTCTGGGGACTGGACAGGCAGGCCACAAGTTTACCTTTATATGCTAACTCAATGGGACACTATGGCTTAAATAGGACCTGCACTCCCCTAACAGCCTGGATAACACACCATTGATCCAAGTACACAAACGAAACACCTGTAACCACAATTCTGTGTTAAATACATATAACTAAGTAAATGAGAACAAACTTTAAGGAGGGAAATGTTCACAAATGCCTCTTAGTTCAGTGTAAGCTCTAGAGTTGTCTGTTCAATGAGCGATTAGATTAGAATCGCTTTCCTTTGGGGTCTGAGAAGGAAAGTCAATCATTTGTCTTGTGGTCTGTAGGTAGAGCATAGGAGGTTTTGTCTCAGTGCAGAGGCTGATGCATGCTGTGAGCTTACTCCAGCATTTCAGATCTTTCTAGCACACCAGGGAGATGGCAACGCCCGCCTGAGCCCCTCCCAGAGCCGCCTACACAGTACCCTGACCTTTCATTGGCTCCCCTGAGATGGTGTTCCATGATTGGCCACCTCCACCTATAAATACCTGTACTTCCTCAATAAAGTTAGACCTGCGTCCCAGAACCTGGTCTCCGGAGTTGTGCATGCAAGCGTCCTACGCTAGGGGCTCCGCCGTCCTCACCCCTGGGAAATCCCCTGCTTCATATGGCGCCTGAACGTGGGGCTCCCAGAACGCATCGGACCGGGTGAGTGACCCTCTGCAATATGGGCAATACGCCTCCCCAGCTGCTCAGGCCCAGGGCCGGCCTAGGTATTTTGACCAGGTGCACCTCTGTGCTATGCGTGTGTTCACCCAAATTAATCCCAAAGGGAAGCCGGCCCAATTGTCCAAATTAGTCCAAGGATTGAATGAAGGCTTCTCGGAGTTCTTACACAGAGTCTGAGAGGCTGTTGACCGAAAGGTTACTCATTCTCAGGCAGCTGATGCCCTCACTTGAGAATTAGCATGGGAAGGAGCTAATGCGCAGTGTAGACAGGCCATAGCACCAGTAAAGTCCAGAAATATTGATGATTGGGTCCTTGCATGTGCGATGTCAGCAGTAGACCTGCAGCAGCTCTAGCTGCTGTGCTCCCAGAACACGTGAATCTGGGAGTAAGAGCTGACAAGGGGGCGTGTTTTGAGTGAAGCAGGCATGGCCATGTTGCCAAGGAGTACGACCAAAAAAAAAAGGTAGAAGGGAAAAAACAACCTCCCTCTAAGAAAAAAAAACAACAAACCTCCCTCCGAGGAAAAAAAACCCAACCTCCCCTCAGTGTAGAAAGGGCTTTTCGTTGGCAACGGGACTGCCACTCCAATAAAGGTGAGGAAGGCAATACTCTACTACCTTTAAACGAGAAAGGGACGCAGCTCTCAGCCCCGCAAGTAAGAGAGCTTAAAATCCAAATACAAAAAGAGAAAGAGAGGATAATAGGAAGTAACCCACATACTAGACTAACACAGGCTTTAACCACATTAAACTTTTTCATTTTGATAATCATGGTCTCCCTCCAATACACAAGCACTGAGGAGGTCTTCAGAATCTTCCAACACCCCTTCCCCTGGTTCGATGGCGGGATCCCCTTTCAAGAATATGGAAGGGGCCCGATCCACTATTAACCCAAGGGAGAGGTTTTGCTTTTATCTTCCTAGAAGGCGAGAGACACCCCCTCTGGATTCCAGCAAGAGATATCAAGCCGCACACCTTAAGAGATGAGTCGGAGACCAGTCACCCCACCAGTGGCGGAGATGACCTCTCACTTGAAGAAGAGACATGGCACCGCCAGAGGAGATGTCCCTGAGGCAGAAGGGCTCACCCGATAACGTGGGGCGATATCAAGGCGCTACAGGAGCAGGCGGCACGAATGGCACCGGAGGAGAATCCTTCAGCAGGGACTCTATTCTTGTTAATGTGTGCTATCATCACTGCCAACAGTACGGGAGCACACGGATAGACTCTATGGACCATGGTGCAACACCCTGGGGTCTTAATGCCTGTGGGGACCGATAGTCTCCAATTCCCTGTCACCCGAGCCTCTAACTGTTCGGTGGGGCTCCCTGGCAATAGGGCCAGACACAGTGAGGTTTCTTGGAATGGAACCTTATTCTGTGATCCTTTCAACCACCAGGTGTTAAAATGGTCAACTACTCTTAACACTTCAGAGGGCAGCTGGGAGGGCAATGTTACTAAACAGACCAGTAAGTCCACCCAGCATTTCTTTCAGCCCTGCTTTAGGCTCCCTTTCCTTTTTCTCAAGCAATGAGAGCTCTTTTGATTGTACCACTGCAAAAAATGTATCTTACTTTGGGTTTCAGGCACCTCACTTGGCTAAACCCCGCTAACCTATTCATTTGGGCTACCCTAGCTGGCATAGCATTTTTCCTCGTCTGTATGTTCACCATGATAGCCCGCGTAACTGTATAACAGGCCACGACTATACACATCCAACGGGCACTAATAAAAGGAAGGGGGAGATGTAGGTAGAGCATAGGAGGTTTTGTCTCGGTGCAGAGGCTGATGCATGCTGTGGGCTTACTCCAGCATTTCAGATCTTTCTGGCACACCAGGGAGATGGCAACGCCCGCCTGAGCCCCTCCCAGAGCCACCTACAC